>JAUUTY010001111.1:0-94839 GCA_030979885.1 Lolium multiflorum
TATTGTGCAAAATAAGTTCTTGACACATTTCTTATTGCTAGATCTATTCACAGATTTATAGTTCTTTACAAATTAAAATTAATTTCCATCGTGCTATTTTGATTGATACATGTTGTTATTCTTACTAGAGAATTAATCAGACACCTCTAGATGTCACCACGCCCCAGCCAGGCCCAGAAAGATCATTGCCAGTCTTGGCGCCCTCTACTAGACGTACATATATCAGGCCCAGTGGAGGCTTAGCATTTGGATCAGTTGATGGACATGCAACAAGTAACAGAAGAATTGTGGGTGAAATCACCCCAAAGTTTGCCAGCGAATTGCCTCTGCGTCCAAATTTAAAGAGATACAAGAAAGACATCGGGCTCCTCTCAGAATACTGCACCAGAGTTGCGGTAAGTTCTTATTACCTCCATTTGCCTCCATCTATGTCTATATAAAGCTTTTAATTTTCAGAGATTGTCATTCTTATGCATGTTATCTCATGTCATTAGGCAAGTGTTTATGTAGACAAAAATTGTCTGCCAGTACAAGTAGCCTCTAGAATGTCACTTCAAAGAGCCCTTCTACTACGTCGGTACCAACTCAGAAGACAACGGTTTAATGAACATCTGCTCAGTGAAAATCCCATCAGGTCGATCAGCAATGTTGACTGGAACGCACTTGTGCAGCACTGGAAGGCATCTCATGGTTAGCTACAATCAGGCCTTCCAGCCAGTGGAACCGTTATTCCTGAAGGTGGTACTACCCCGCCGAAGGAAAGCCCTATCCGCTCTATGAGCAATGCTGACTGGAACAAACTCTTGGAGCACTGGAGTTTTTCCCCAGAGGATGGTCAGCTACTTTATGGCCTTGCAGCTGCTGGAAACTTTAATCCTGAAAGTGGTACCGCCATGCCAAAAGTAAGCCCCATCAGCTCGATTAGCAATGATGATTGGAACAGACTTGTGCAGCAATGTAAGGCATCCCATGGTCATCTACTCTCTAATCTTCCAGCTGGTGGAACCTTCAAGCCTTAAGCTGGTACCGCCATGTCAAAATATTGTCCCGTCCTTTGTCAAGACATTTTTCCGATGCTACATGTTCTTCCAGCTGGTGAATCCTTCACTTCTGAAGGTGTGGTAAGTCTACGATTTCAGCAGGGACAAGAATGTGCTGAAGCGTGTATAGTGCTCACGACAAGCTACCCTCTGTCTTAAGTAGTTAACATGTGATTTAATGGTGTGAAGGTAATTGGTAGTCTTTTTGTGGTGAGCTGATCTTAGTTAAGATTTTGCATGCATTTGAATTGATTCACAGAATTGATCTTATCGTTAATTATGATGTGTGTTTTCAATCGATAGTGGAATACCATCACACTTGAAAAGTGGTGATAATAGTAGTTTTAAAGTTCGGGTGGGATTTTTTTTTGGAAAAGGGGAATTCTAGTCTCTACATCATTTCCAAAGATGCATGCATGGTCTAATTTGACGGCGCTATGCACACCATCTGCACTATGTAAGCCCGCAAGGATTTTATTTTTGCATAGAGAGGTGTGGAGAAATACATTCTCCAAACTCCAGCGTGATATTTAATACTGTATTTTATACTTGTAGATGGCAACCGACAAAATATTGTGTCCATACAGGTTTAAATAGTAATACACACGTGTAGAAAAACTTTAAACATTAATTTAGTCAACAAAATATGAGATATATAGAGCTTTTTTCTTAATTCCTTTCCCAACTTCGATTCAAAAAGCTCAGTTGCATGTGTTCCAACTTGCAACTCTTATGCACCAATCACGATACAATCGGACGGCGGAGGACTCAACCAATAACTCTTTTTTAAATATGAATCCATATAAGTTCGCCAATTTCTCTTGGCCGACATTGCCCACGCGATAGTGTCGAAATTAATTGCCGATCGAGTTCAAGAGGTCTAATTCATTCAAAGATGTTGAACCTGGAGGACGCACCGCAGGTTGCTGTCGTTGATTTGCTCCGCCGGCCCATGGCTAGAAGTTTAGGGGAGGGGGGCATAGCAGCTAGCCGGCGCCGGGGGATTGCACCGTCGGGGTGAGGTCCGGCCGAGCGGCGTCCTCGCCTACCCGCGTAGCTAGGAGCTCGGGGCCGGGGCGGCGCCATCCCCTGGGTTAAATGCGCATAGAAGCTCCTCGGTTGTGTGTCGCCTCTCTTTAGGATAGTATCGCGTAGGAGTTTCCAGCTGAGCGGGCGGCCCCCGCCAGCATCGCGTAGGAGCCTCTTGATGAACTTACCTTGCCCACCGCACACACCCTATGCATAGATTTCTGCTGGTGTTAGAGCTGTTGTAGTGAATAGTGATATACATTGCTAATTTGCTATGCGTGTTTAGAGAAAGAGAGGAGAGGAAGCCAACATGGATGCGATGACAAATTGACATGTAGCGCAAGATCATAGTTTCACATTCTGAATATTCGTAGTTCTTTGCAGATCATTTTGTAGGACATAATGTTGCCCTGCTGAATTGTTGAACTTTGTGGCGCACGGAACATGCAGATAACATAAAATATTGGGGCTTCTGGGCTCGGTTGGTTGCGTACGCTTTCACACTACTTCAATGTTCAACTTTCCACTTTCACACTACTTCAGCGGTTCAACTTTCCAAGTCCCTTTATTAAGCAGTTCCTCGGGAAGCATTTTCATCACGACTCTCCATTCACCGACCGATTCACATAAGAAACCCCTCGTACAACCATGGACGGCCATCTCCAAGGTAGCGTACCCATGTGGATTGGCGCGATCTCCTTAACGACCTCATCAAGAAGATCTACATATCTTCTTGTACACAGACGACCCGACTACTACACCTCTTCTGCAGCATGCGGGTTACTGCGCCACACACGAGCCCGAATTTAAGCCTATGAAGTGGATAATTTCCATACTCCCCTTTTCCATGTGGGCGAGGGCGGTGTCACATTGTTGAATCTGATCATTGGCCGCTTCCTGCGGAAGAAAATCTCCGGTATCATCCGCAGGTGATTCTTCGCCATATGCAACAGTTTCACATATATAGTTTAATTTGCATCCGCACAACTTCAGGTTATTGAGTTAATTATTGCCGGTCTTGTGTTACCTTAAGTTTTTTTTTTGCTTCTCCTTTTAAGAACTGAGCCTGTTCCTTTCAGTATATATTTTCCGTTATCGATATTTTTCTTCGATTAAATCTCTAATTCTCACTTCTAAGTAGGTATTTTTTTTGACTCGGGTGCTCAACCCCTTAACTGGTTGGATTATACGCCTGAAGGCGCAGATACCAGCGGAAGAGTTGTCCTCCATCGTTGTGATCACGTCCCCACTCATGTTGTTCGGGACGTAATTTTCAAAATTGTAGCTTGTGTGGGCTGACTGTGAGTATCGAGTGAAGGCTCCTCCGCATTAGGCTTTGGAGAAGCATCAGACAGTATGAAAGTTGCTTTGGATTTTCCACAAAGATCACCTACTATGCAGCGGGGAGTTCACAACAGATAAATACAGCTCCATCATTTCAAGCATGACTTACGCCGCCGGCGAAGGAACCCACCTCTACGCCGCGCATGGGACGCGAGGATGAGGGCGCATTTCTGGACCAACTCTACCCGACGAATACCCAACCAATTTGTGTTACCTTGTGGATTCTGAGGGGAGCTGTTGTATGTGTTGAGCAGGCCGGTTTACAATGACGAACCTGTTGTATACCGGGTGGACACCAAAATGCGCATCCTAGAGCCGGTCGTAAGCATCGGGCATCAGCTTCTCCATTCGTCGGCCGGAAACAGGTGCACCTCTCGTTGACACCAAAGCAATGTCCACACCGTCCAATCCCAAGAAGATCTACTACACGGATTTATCCGAGATTAGAGCTGATGATGACGGGGATCTCTCGTGGCAAGAGGAGTCAAATATGTTCTGGCTGCGGAGTAGGTTCTCTGAGAAACAGGTAGGCCCTTTCCGTCTTGACGAGATATTGGCCGTAGCATTGCAACCATCGAGTTATCTGAACTACAGAGGGTGCAGCCTTATGGCAAGCTAGGTTTCATGTACTGTGATTACTATGATGGCTATCCATCGGACTGATGGTATGGATGATTCTGCAAGTTTTTTGCCGTCAAGTTTGGGAAGTGTCACACAGAGCCCTACGCGTGATGCTACTAGGAAATTTTTTTTTAATGAGAGACATGCTTTTGTTGTATCAATGTCACCGGGGGATGTGATTCCAGGATAAGGCATTGGGCCATTATTTGGCTTTGAACTCCACCATAATCTAGTTTCTGTTAAAACTCTTTCCCGTGATAACTCTATAACTGTGGAATTGACGCTTCTGGTTTTTTTTATTAAGGATGCCCGTACCCGTATGGTACTCCACGGATGTGAGAGCCCCATCGATCTTTACCCCTGGCCCAAATAAGTTTATCATGCTCCGACTTGCCTTCCGTCGGCGTTGATCTTTGGTGCATGTTTCGCCGGTCATCCAAGCTCCACCGCACTTCGTCAAATAATGCGCGGTTTTTTCCTTTTCATGTAATAAAACGGTTGCTCATACTTGTGAAGCATGTCGTCTAGGCAAACATGTTCATTCTACCATTTAGCTCTCTTCTTCCACAGTTGCATCTTTTCCTTTTCAATTACTTCATAGTGATGTATGGACGTCCCCTATACCGAGTCATTCTGGTTTTCTTTATTATCTTGTTATTCTCGATGATTTTTCTCACTTTGTGTGGACGTTTCCCCTCCGTAAAAAGTCCGATGTCGCCACCACTCTCACAGCCTTCTACGCATACGTGTCCACCCAGCTTGGCTGCCCCATACATGCTCTTTACGTATAATGTGTATTCGATAACACTCCGTCTCACACCGCAGCTGTAGGCAACAACTTCCTTGTGACGGTAAAGCACGACGTCCGTTGGGAACCCCAAGGGGAAGGTATGATGCGAGCACAACATCAAGTTTTTCCCTCAATAAGAAACCAAGGTTTATCGAACCCGCAGGAGATGAAGGCCACGTGAAGGTTGTTGGTGGAGGAGGGTAGCCTGCACAACACAATCAAACTACTTTTCCCCAACTTAACAGTGGCCAATCTCACCGGCTTGCTGAAACAAAGGATTAAAACATATGGTGTGGAGAATTATGTTTGCTTGCAGAAAACAAAGAGAACAATGATTGCAGTAGATTGTATTTCTGATGTAAAAGAATAGGACCGGGGTCCAGTTCAATAGTGGTGTCTCTCCAATAAGATAAATAGCATGTTGGGTGAATAAATTACAGTTTGGCAATTGACAGAATAGAGATTCATATACATATCATGATGAATACTAAGAGATTTACTTTAGGGCATTTAATAAAGAACATAGACCGCCACCAAAGATGCATCTATGCCTTAAAAAGTCCACTCTTCAAAGTTAGCATCCGCACCCTTCCGCATTAAGTTGCAAACAATGTATTAATTGCATTAAGTATGGTATGTAATGTAATCAACACAAATATGCTTAGACAAAGCATTGATGTTTTATCCTTAGTGGCAACATCACATCCACAACCTTAGAACTTTGTCACTCCCCCAGATTCAATGGAGACATGAACCCACTTATCTAGCATAAATACTCCCTCTGGAGTCACAAGTATCAACTTGGCCAGAGCTCTACTAGCAACGGAGAGCACAAGAACATAAATAACACATATATGATAGATCAATAATCAACTTGACATAGTATTCAATATTCATCGAATCCCAACAAACACAACATGTAGCATTACAAATAGATGATCTTGATCATGATAGCAGCTCACAAGATCCAAACATGATAGCACAAGAGGAGAAGACAACCATCTAGCTATTGTTATGGACCCGTAGTCCAAGGATGAACTACTCACATCGGGCCGGAGGTGGGCATGGTGATGTAGAGCTCTCCGGTGATGATGATCCCCTCTCCGGCAGGGTGACGGAGGCGATCTCCTGAATCCCCCGAGATGGGGTTGACGGCGGCAGCGTCTCTGGAACTTTTTCCGTATCGTGGCTCTCTTGCACTAGGGTTTTCACGACGAGAGCCATAGCGACAGCGCAGGGGGCGCCCCGAGGCCCACACCATATGGCGGCGCGCGCAGGTGGGGCCGCCCCGCCCTATGGGCTGGCCGCCAGGCCCTCTCCGTCTCCCCGGTGTTCGAACCCTCCGTGGAAAATAAGACCACTTTTGTTTCATCCAATTCCGAGAATATTTGTAAACTAACTTTTCAAACCAAAACAGCAAAAAACAGAACTGCATCGCGGCATCTTCATATTAATAGGTTAGTCTCGAAAATGCATAAAAACATTATAAAGTATGACTAAAACATGTTGGTATTGTCATAAAACTAGCATGGAACATAAGAAATTATAGATACGTTGGATACGTATCAGCATCCCCAAAGCTTAGTTCCTACTCGCCTCGAGTAGGTAAATGATAAAAACAATAATTTCTGAAGTGACATGCTACCAACACAATCTTGATCAATACTATTGTAAAGCATATGAGATGAATGAAGTGATTCAAAGCAATGGTTTGCTAACAAAAAGATAATGACTAAACAACTAAATATAGCAAAACTTTTCAAGAATAGTACTTTCAAGACAAGCATCAAAAGACTTGCATAAGAGCTAACTCATAAAGCAATAGATTTAAAGTAAGAGTGTTTTGAAGCAACACAAAGAAAGATTAAGTTTCAGCAGCAATTGTTTTCAACTTGTAACATGTATATTTCAGGATAATTGTCAACACAAAGAAATATAATAAGTGCAATAAGTAAACATGTAAGAATCTATGCAATGCATTGACACAAGTGTTTGCTTCTAAGATAGAAAGAAGAAGGTAAACTGACTCAACATAAAGTAAAAGAATGGCCCTTCCAGAGGGAAGCAGGGATTACTCATGTGCTAGAGCTTTTTATTTTAAAAACATGGAAACAATTGTGTCAACGGTATAATCTTATGAGTTATGCATAAACTTCCATAAGTTGCAAGCCTCATGTACTTAATACTTCACTAGTGCTCAGACTTTAGTCCTACTCAGTTCTTGACTTCCATGGGTTATTGATACGTCCATTTTACATCACTATTGTATATCATAATTTGCTGTTATTCATTGATATATTTTATTTAGAGATGATACTTATGTTATTTCACCTATTTTGCATGTTTCTATGATTATTGGAGAATTATTCACCGAGTCAGATTCTCATTGAAAAAGCGCTAACAGATACCATATTTCCCGAAGATCAATAATTAGACGGAAATTATGTCGTAACATCCTATTTTCCACATCTAAGCCTATGTTGAGGGACCGAGGAGGCACGCCAGGTCCTCTCCAGGGCTTCTCTGCCAAGGGGTCAGGTCTGGGCCAGCGTCGCCTTGTGGGAGGGGGCCCACAGCCCCCTTCTGGCGCCTCTCCTTCGCGTACTTCTTCGTCCTGAAAACCTAAGCTTTGCAGGGTTACGAGAATAGACATAGCCGCCCGCGTGGCTGGAGAGACACCAGAGAGAAAAGAGTTCTCCGGCGGGCAGGAATCCGCTGGGGAAATTTCTCCTGAGGGGGAACCACCATCACACCACGCCATCGAGCTGGACATCATTGGGATCATCATCATCATCATCACCATTCACTGCCATCTCCACCGCTGCATCTCATCACTGTAACATCTAGGGTTAAATCTTGATTGTTTGATAGGGGAAACTTTCCCGGTGTTTATACTTGTTGTTGATGCTATTGAGTGAAACCATTGAACCAAGGTTTATGTTCAGATTGTTATTCATCATCATATCACCTCTGATTATGTTCCATATGATGTCTCGTGAGTAGTTCGTTTAGTTCTTGAGGACATGGGTGTAGTCTAAATGTTAGTAGTGAACTATGGTTTGATATTTGTTGTGGCTTGATACGTCTCAAACGATCTATAATTTCTTATGTTCCATGCTACTTTTATGACAATACTTGAATGGTTTATACATACTTTACATCATTATTATACATTTTCCGGCACTAACCTATTAACAAGATGCCGAAGAGCCAGTTGCTGTTTTCGGCTGTTTTTGGTTTCAGAAATCCTACAAAGGAAATATTCTCGGAATTGACGAAATCAACGCCCAGGGTCCTATTTTTCCATGAAGCTTCCGGAAGACCGAGGGATAACAAAGTGGGGCCACGAGGTGGCCAGACAACAGCATGGCGCGGCCTGTGCCCCCGGCCGCGCGGTCTCTCGTGGTTCAGCCCTCGCGTCGCCCCCTAACCTACCCTTCCGCCTACAAATAGCCTTCGTCACGAAACCCCCGTACCGAGAGCCACGATACGGAAAACCTTCCGGAGACGCCGCCGCCAATCCCATCTCTGGGGATTCAGGAGATCGCTCCTACACCACGCCGGAGAGAGGGGAATCATCACCGCAGGGGCTCTACATCATCATGCCCGCATCCGGATTGATGCGTGAGTAGTTCATCCTTGGACTATGGGTCCATAGCGGTAGCTAGATGCTTCTCCGCTTATGCTATCATTGTTTAGATCTTGTGAGCTGCCTAACATGATCAAGATCATCTATTTGTAATGCTACATGTTGTGTTTGGCGGGATCCGATGAATATAGAATACTATGTTAAGTTGATTATCAATCTATCATATATGTGTTGTTTATGCTCTTGCATGCTCTCCGTTGCTAGTAGAGGCTCCGGCCAAGTTGATACTTGTAACTCCAAGAGGGAGTAATTATGCTCGATAGTGGGTTCATGCCTCCATTGAATCTCGGATCGTGACAATAGGTTCTAAGGGTTGTGGATGTGCTGTTGCTACTAGGGATAAAACATTGATGCTTTGTCTAATGTTATTTGTGTTGATTACATTACGACCATACTTAATGCAATTATCTATTGTTTACAACTTTAATACCTGAAGGGGTTCGGATGATAACCCTCGAAGGTGGATTATTTAGGGCATAGATGCATGCTGGATAGCGGTCTATGTACTTTGTCGTAATGCCCTGATTAAATCACAATAGTAATCATCATTGATATGTATTGAATTTTTATTAATTGCCCGCCTATAATTTGTTCACCCAAAGATGTTAGTTATCTTATTTGAGAGACACCACTAGTGAACCGTGGACCCCGGTCCATTCTTTTAGCATCTGAATACATTCTACTGTTTTTACTGTTCTTTGTAAACAAACACCATCTTCCACTGGATACGTTTAATCCTTTTTTTCAAAAATCGGTGAGATTGACAACCTCACCGTTACGTTGGGGCAAAGTACCGTGATTGTGTTGTCAAAGTTCCACGTTGGCGCCGGTTTCACCGGTGTTGCGCCGCACTACACTCCTCCACCAACAACCTTTACGTGCTTCTTGGCTCCTACTGGTTCGATAACCTTGGTTTCTTTCCGAGGGAAAACTTACGTGTGCATCACACCTTCCTCTTGGGGTTCCCAACGACGTGTACATACGCGCATCAAGCTCTTCCGCGCCGTTGTTAGGAGATCAACACGCTGCAAGGGGAGTCTCCACTTCCAATCTCTTTACTTTGTTTTTTTCTTGCTTTTTTTTATTTACTACTTTGTTTGCTGCACATAAAAAAACACAAAAAATTAGTTGCTTTACTTTCTGTCTTGCTCTCTATATCAAAAATACAAAAAATTAGTTACTTGTTTTTATTCTACTTGCTTAGTTTACTTTACTACTGTTACAATGTGTACTCCTGAAAATACTAAGTTGTGTGATTTTACTAGCACAAATAATAATGATTTTATATGTACTCCTATTGCTCCACCTGCTACTACAGCAGAATTCTATGAAATTAAACCTGCTTTACTGAATTTTGTTATGAGAGAGCAATTTTCTGGTGTTAGTACTGATGATGCTGCTGCCCATCTTAATAATTTTGTTGAACTTTGTGAAATGCAAAAGTATAAGGATATAGATGGTGATATTATAAAACTTAAATTGTTTTCTCATTAAGAGGAAGAGCTAAAGATTGGTTGCTTTTTTCTAAAAATAGTATTGATTCATGGACTAAATGTAAAGATGCTTTTATTGGTAAATATTATCCTCCTGCTAAGATTATATCTTTGAGAAGTAGCATTATGAACTTTAAACAATTTGATAATGAACATGTTGCTCAAGCATGGGAGAGAATGAAATCTTTGGTAAAGAATTGCCCAACCCATGGACTGACTACTTGGATGATCATCCAAACCTTTTATGCAGGATTGAATTTTTCCTCGAGGAACCTATTGGATTCAGCTGCTGGAGGTAATTTTATGTCCATCACCATGGGTGCCGTGACTAAATTACTTGATGATATGATGATCAATTACTCTGAATGGCACACTGAAGAACTCCTCAAGGTAAGAAGGTAAATTCTGTTGAAGAAACCTCTTCTTTGGGTGATAAGATTGATGCTATTATGTCTACGCTTGCAAATGGTAGATCTCATATTGATCCTAATAATGTTCCTTTAGCTTCATTGGTTGCTCAAGAAAAATGTTGATGTGAATTTCATAAAGAGTAACAATTTCAACAACAATGCTTATAGGAATAATTATGGTAACAACAACTATAGGCCATATCCTTCTAATAATGTTAATGGTTATGGTAATTCTTATGGTAATTCTTACAACAATAATAAGAGTGTACCCTCTGGTCTTGAAGTGATGCTTAAAGAATTTATTAGTACACAAACTGCTTTCAATAAAACTATTGAAGAAAAGCTTGGTAAAATTGATGTTCTTGCTTCTAAGGTTGATAGTATTGCTCTTGATGTTGATCTTTTAAAATTGAAAGTTATGCCCGAGGAAGTTAAAGATGCTAGGTTTGCTAAAACAAATGCCATCCAAGTTCGAATTAATGATAATATTAGAATGTTGGCTGAATTGCATGCTAGGTGGGATAGAGAAGAAAAAGAAAAACTTGCTAAAGAGAATAATGTAGCTAAAGTTTGGACTATTACCACCACTAGTAATGTTGATTCTTCACATGTTGCTACACCTCCTACTATCAATGGTAAAATAATTGGTGTTGGCAATGTTTCTACTCCTAGTACAAAGTGCGCAAAATTGCCTGAAAGCTGGAAACTGCCTCTGATAAAACTCTGAAATTTTTCAAAATTGGTGACAATGATTTCATTCCTGTAGAACATAATGGTTTAGATTTTGATGATTGTCATATTATGAAGTTATAAAGTTCTTACAAAAACTTGCTAGAAGTCCCAATGCTAGTGCTATAAATTTAGCCTTTACAAAACATATTACAAATGCTCTCATTAAAGCTAGGAAGAGAAATTAAAACTTGAAGCTTCTATTCCTAGAAAGTTAGAAGATGGTTGGGAGCCCATCATTAAAATGAAATTCAATGACTTTGAATGTAATGCTTTATGTGATCTTGGTGCAAGTATTTCTGTTATGCCTAAGAAAATTTATGATATGCTTGACTTGCCACCATTGAAGAATTGTTATTTCGATGTTAATCTTATAATGCTAAAAAGAAACCTTTGGGAGGATTGATAATGTTCGCATAACGGTTAACAATAACCTTGTCCCCTTGATTTTGTTGTCTTTGGATATCAAATGCAATGCATCTTATCCTATTGTGTTGGGAAGATCTTTTCTTCGAACCGTTGCCACTATTGATATGAAGGAAGGTAATATTAAATATCAATTTCCTCTTAATAAAGGTATGGAACACTTCCCTAGAAAGATAATGAAGTTTCCTTTTGATTCTATTATTAGAGCAAGCTATGATGTTGATGCTTCTTCTCTTGATGATACTTGATTTGCACTTTCTGCGCCTAGCTGAAAGGCGTTAAAGAAAAGCACTTCTTGGGAGATAACCCAAGTTACATTTTATTTACTGTATTGTTGAGTCTTGGAAGTTGTTTAATACTGTAGCAACCTCTCCTTATCATGTTTTTGTGCCAAGTAAAGTTTCTATGCTAAAGTTGATGCTAGATTTGGATCGCTGCGCAGAAACAGCATTGCTGTCACTCACGAATTGTAAAAAAATCAAAAAATCTGCAAATTTACGAGCGTGATCCTCATATACGCAACTTTCATTAGTTTTGAGTTTTTCCATTTGAGAAAGTTAAGTGCCCCTGCCAGATTCGTCTTTACGGACTGTTCTGTTTTTGACAGATTCTGCCTTTATTTCGCATTGCCGCTTTTGCTATGTTGAATGAGTTTCTTTGTTCCATTAACTTTCAGAAGCTTTGTGCAATGTCCATAAGTGTTAAGAATGATTGTGTCACCTCTGAATATGTGAATTTGTAATTATGCACTAACCCTCTAATGAGTTTGCTTGAAGTTTGTGTGGAAGTTTTCAAGGGTCAAGAGAAGAGGATGATATACTATGATCAAGAAGAGTGAAAGGTCTAAGCTTGGGATGCCCCGTGGTTCATCCCTGCATATTTTAAGAAGACTCAAGCATCTAAGCTTGGGATGCCCAAGGTATCCCCTTCTTCATCGACAACATTATCGGGTCACTTCTAGTGAAACTATATTTTTATTCCATCACATCTTATGTTCTTTACTTGGAGCGTCGGTTTGCTTTTATTTTCGTTTTGTTTGAATAAAGTTGGATCCCACCATTCTTATATTGGAGATATTACGCTCCGCTTTTTCATATGGAACACTTGTGTTCTTAATTGTGCTTTAATGTTCATGGCGAAGGCTGAAATTGCTTCGTTAATTTGCTATTTGGTTGGAATCGAAAATGCTGCATATGGTTTGGAATAACTTGGCAATTGTTTGAGCTCTCATAGATCATGTTTAAGCTCTTCCATCATGTAGTTTAATCTATTAATGAAGAACTACCATAGAGCTTGTTTAATTTGGTTTGCATGATTGGTCTCTCTAAGTCTAGATATTTTCGGGTAAAATGTTTGAACAACAAGGAAGACAGTGTAGAGTCTTATAATGCTTTCAATATGTTCTTGTGTAAGTTTTGCTGTACCTGTTCATACTTGTGTTTTCTTCAAACAACCTTGCTAGCCAAACTTTGTACTGAGAGGAAATGCTTCTCGTGCATCCAAACACCTTGAGCCAAAACCCATGCCATTTGTGTCCACCATATCTACCTACTATGTGGTATTTTCTGCCATTCAAAGTAAATTACTTGAGTGCTATCTTTAAAATTTCATTCCTTTACCTTTACAATATATAGCTCATGGGACAAATAGCTTAAAAACTATTGTGGTGATGAATATGTAGTTATGTGTCTTAATTCTTATAAGTTGCTTGTTGAGCGGTAACCATGCTTCTGGGGACGCCATCAACTTTTACCTTTGTTGGATATCATGTGAGATGCTATGCATGTTCATCTTGTCTGAAGTAAGCGATTTCATGATCAAATGGTTTGAGTATGCATATGTTAGAAGAACATTGGGCCGCTAACTAAAGCCATGAATCATGGTGGAAGTTTCAGTTTGGACATACAACCTCAATCTCTTATGAGAATATTATTTGTTGTTGAATGCTTAAGCATTAAAAGAGGAGTCCATTATCTGTTGTGTTGTCCCGGTATGGATGTCTAAGTTGAGAATAATCAAAAGCGAGAAATCCAATGCGTGCTTTCTCCTTAGACCTTTGTACAGGCGGCATAGAGGTACCCCTTTGTGACACTTGGTTGAAACATATGTTATGCAATGATAATCCGTGTTTTCCGAGCTGATTAGGACAAGGTGCGAGCACTATTAGTACTCTATGCATGAGACATGCAACTTGTAGGAAGTATTATGCATAGCACATATGAATTATTACTACCGTTGACAAAATTGTTTCTATGTTTTCAAAACAAAAGCTCTAGCACAAAAATAGTAATCCATGCTTCCCTCTGCGAAGGGCCATTCTTTTACTTTATTGTTGAGTCAGTTTACCCACTTCTTTCTATCTTAGAAGCAAACACTTGTGTTAACTGTGTGCATTGATTCTTACATGTTTACTTATTGCACCCGTTATATTACTCTATGTTGACAAATATCCATGAGATATACATGTTACAAGTTGAAAGCAACTGGCTGAAACTTAATCATCCTTTGTGTTGTTTCAATGCATTCTACTTAGAATTTATTGCTTATGAGTTAGCTCTTATGCAACTCTTATTGATACTTGTTTGAAAGTACTATTCATGAAAAGTTTTGCTATATGATTCATTTGTTTAGTCATTATCTTTGTTAGCAATTTTTTGTTCAGATCACTCCATTCATCTCATATGCTTTACAATAATGTTGATCAAGATTATGTTGGTAGCATGTCATTTCAGAAATTATTATTGTTATCGTTTACCTACTCGAGGGCGAGTTACTAAGTTGGGATGCTTGATACGTCTCAAACGTATCCATAATTTCTTATGTTCCATGCTACTTTTATGACAATACTTGAATGTTTTATACATACTTTACAGCATTATTATACATTTTCCGGCACTAACCTATTAACAAGATGCCGAAGTGCCAGTTGGTTTTCTGCTGTTTTTGGTTTCAGAAATTCTAGTAAGGAAATATTCTCGAATTGGACGAAATAAACGCCCAGGGTCCTATTTTTCCACTTCCAGAAGACCGAGGATAACGAAGTGGGGCCACGAGGTGGCCAGACAACAGGCGGCGCGCCTGTGCCCGGCCGCGCGCCCGTGGTCCGGGCTCCCGTCGCCCCTGACCTACCCTTCCGCCTACAAATAGCCTTCGTCGCGAAACCACCTACCGAGAGCCATGATACGAAAACCTTCCAGAGACGCCGCCGTCGCCAATCCCATCTCGGGGATTCAGGAGATCGCCTCCGGCACCCAGAGGGGAATCATCACCGGAGGGCTTTACATCATCATGCCCGCCTTCGGATTGATGCGTGAGTAGTTCATCCTTGGACTCTGGGTCCATAGCAGTAGCTAGATGGTTGTCTTCTCCGCATGTGCTATCATTGTTTAGATCTTGTGAGCTCACTAGTAGAAACAAGGGCTTTGGTTTTTTGCCCCAAATGGCTTTTGCACCGGATTTGGCACGAACCGGTGCTAAAGGGGGTCATTAGCACCGGTTCGTGGGGAGCAGCCGGCCGAGGGACCTTTTGCACCGGTTTGTGTTACCAACCGGTGCAAATGAGATATCTTTTGCACCGGTTGGTAACACAAACCGGTGCAAAAGGTTTGTCGCCAGGCACGTGTCAGCCGAGGAACCTTTGCACCGGTTCGTGTTACAAACCGGTGCAAAAGATAGCTCATTTGCACCGGTTTGTAACACGAACCGGTGCAAAAGGTCCCCAGCCCTTATATCAGCTCACCTCCAACTAGCCAATTCACAACTTCACTTTTTCTAGGAGAAAGGTGTGTGTGTTGAGTGCTACCTTGCATTTCTTTGGCATGCACACAAGGTGCTCGATGAAATGTCTGAGAGAATGATGCCGCTTGATTTTACACAAAACAAAAATGAGATGAGGTGCCGGAGCGACACTTAAGCTTCTCCTCTTTCTTTCCCTCCTCAATCAAGGTTAAACAACTTTATCCTTTCATTTGTACGGTGCTAATATCCACTATATATATATATTATGATGTTTTGTAATGGTTTTTTGATAAACTTAATTATTTGATGTAGATGAACCGGCGGCAATGGATGTACGTTGACCGACGTCTGCCCGAGTTCACTTCGGGCCTGAAAGAATTTTTCCGTGTGGCTGAGGAAAACCCACAGGCGGATGGTTATATATGTTGTCCATGTGTTGATTGCCGGAACTTAAAGCAATACCCTGAATGGCAAGTCATTCACTCCCACCTGCTTTGGAAAGGTTTCATGCCCAGCTATAATTGTTGGACCAAGCATGGAGAAAGAGGGGTTATGATGGAAAACGACGACGAAGAAGAAGAGGATGATGATATGTACCCTAACTACGGTGATACTGCAACAGGGCATGATGAAGATGAGGAGGCAGGTGGAGGTGATCAAGATGAAGAGGCATCAGATGAGCCCGTTGATGATGATCTTCGTCGGGCCATCGCTGATGCACACAGAGATGCAGAAACTGAAAACGAGAAGCGAAAGTTAAAGGGCATGTTAGATGATCACAAAAAGAAGTTATACCCAAATTGCGAAGATGGCAACACAAAGCTCGGTGCCACACTGGAGTTGCTGCAATGGAAGGCAGAAGCTGGTATATGTGACAAGCCATTTGAGAAGTTACTGAAAATAATGAAGAGGAGGTTTCCAAAGGATAACGAATTGCCTGACAGTACGTACGAAGCAAAGAAGGTTCTCTGCCCTCTAGGATTAGAGGTGCTGAAGATACATGCATGCATTAATGACTGCATCCTCTACCGCCATGAGTACGAAAATTTGGAAAAATGTCCGGTATGCAATGCACTACGGTATAAGATCAGGCGAGATGACCCTGGTGATGTTGAGGGCGAGCCCCCTAGGAAGAGGGTTCCTGCCAAGGTTATGTGGTATGCTCCTATAATACCACGGTTGAAACGTCTGTTCAGAAATAAAGAGCATGCCAGGTTGTTGCGATGGCACAAAGAAGACCGTAAGAAAGACGCGAAGCTGAGACACCCCGCTGATGGGTCGCAGTGGAGGAAAATCGATAGAGAGTTCCCGGACTTTGCAGATGACGCGAGGAACTTAAGGTTTGGTCTAAGTACAGATGGAATGAATCCTTTTGGGGAGCAGAGCTGCAGTCATAGCACCTGGCCTGTAACTCTATGTATCTATAACCTTCCGCCTTGGTTGTGCATGAAGCGGAAGTTCATTATGATGCCAGTGCTCATCCAAGGCCCAAAGCAACCCGGCAACGACATTGATGTTTACCTACGGCCATTATTTGAAGAACTCTTACAGTTGTGGAGCAAACCAGGTGTTCTTGCATGGGATGAGTACAAACAGGAGGCATTCAACCGTGCTAGGCCAGAAGGAAGCATCTCCAAGGGCTATGGAACAGAGGAGGTCATCGAGTTCTGTGTTGACTTTATTCCTGACCTTAAGTCGATTGGTGTTCCTGAATCGCGACATGAGGGGCGACTAAGTGGAAAAGGCACGCTAGGAAGGAAATCAATGATATGTAGGGACGGCATTTCTTTCACTCAAGCACACTACACAGTTCTACAAAGTTCCACCTTGGTGGCCCCGTATATCACTGATCACAAGAATATTGTACGCTCCGAATATCCGGGGCAGTCTGAAGACTGGATTACACATAAACATATGCAGACATTCGGCGGTTGGCTCCGAACACATCTCATGAATAACAACGCCATTGATGATCAATTGTACTTGTTGGCCGGGTCACCATCTTCGACTATACTGACTTTCCAGGGGTACGAGATAAATGGAAATACCTTCTACACGTTCGCCCAAGATAAAAAGAGCACCAACCAAAACAGTGGTGTCCGCATTGATGCAACAAACACTAACAGTGGGGAAAAGGACACATATTATGGTTACATAGAGGAGATATGGGAACTTGACTATGGACCTTATTTTAAGATCCCTTTGTTTCGGTGCAAATGGTTCAAGCTTGATGGAAAAGGGGTAAAGGTAGACCAGCTGTACGGAATAACAACAGTGGATCTCAACAATCTTGGTTACAGAGACGAACCATTCGTCCTAGCCAATGATGTGTCTCAGGTTTTCTATGTGAAGGACATGTCCTCCAGACCGAAGAAAAGAAAACATAAGGAAACGAGCTCATCCGATGAGCCAAAGCGTCACATAGTTCTTTCAGGGAAAAGAACCATCGTGGGAGTCGAGGACAAGACAGACATGTCAGAGGATTATAATAAGTTTGCTGAAATTCCACCCTTCAGAGTGAACATTGATCCAACCATCGCGTTAAATGCTGAAGATACTCCATGGTTACGGTCGAAGCGATCATAATGTATTAATTATTATCCTGTACCTTGATGAGCTCATATTGTGAAGCGTTTGTTGTGATATGTATCAGTAACATTATATTGGTCGTTTGAACTAAATGCTCTTTCCTTCGAGAAGCTATCAGTAACATTATATTTGATTTGAAACCATTACCTGATAATCTTAAGTATGCTTATATTGATGATAAGAAAACATATCCTGTTATTATTAGTGCTAAGCTTTCAGATATTGAGGAAGAAAGATTATTGGAAATATTGAAGAAACACCGAGGAGCTATTGGCTACACTCTTGATGACTTGAAGGGGATTTCTCCCGCTATTTGCCAACATGCCATTAATATAGAAGATGATGCAAAACCTGTTGTTGAACATCAGCGTCGTCTAATTCCCAAGATGAAGGATGTGGTAAGAAATGAGGTATTAAAACTTCTTGAAGTAGGTATTATATATCCTATTGCTGATAGTAGATGGGTTAGTCCTGTGCATTGTGTTCCTAAGAAAGGAGGAATAACTGTTGTTCCTAATGATAATGATGAGCTCATTCCTCAAAGAGTAGTTGTAGGGTATAGAATGTGCATTGATTTTCAAAAAGTTAATAAAGTTACTAAGAAAGATCATTACCCTTTACCTTTTATTGATCAAATGTTAGAAAGGTTGTCTAAAAATACTCATTTCTGCTTTCTTGATGGTTATTCTGGGTTTTCACAAATTGCTGTTAGAGCTAAAGATCAAGAGAAAACCACTTTCACTTGTCCCTATGGAACTTATGCTTATAGGCGTATGCCTTTTGGTTTATGTAATGCTCCTGCTACTTTTCAAAGATGCATGTCTGCTATTTTTCATGGCTTTTGTGAAAAGATTGTTGAGGTATTCATGGATGATTTTTCTGTCTATGGGAATTCTTTTGATAATTGCTTGCGAAACCTTGATAAAGTTTTGCAGAGATGTGAAGAAACTAACCTTGTTCTTAATTGGGAGAAATGCCACTTTATGGTTAACGAAGGAATTGTATTGGGACATAAAATTTCTAGAGAGGTATTGAAGTTGATAGAGCTAAAGTTGAAGTAATTGAGAAGATGCCCTATCCTAGGGATGTTAAAGGTATTCGTAGTATTCTTGGTCATGCTGGTTTTTATAGGAGATTTATTAAAGATTTCTCTAAATTTCAAAGCCTCTTACTAATCTTCTTCAAAAAGATGTACCTTTTGTTTTTGATGATGATTGTAAGGAAGCTTTTGAAACTCTAAAGAAAGCCTTAACAACTGCTCCTGTAGTTGAACCTCCTGATTGGAATCTACCTTTTGAAATTATGTGTGATGCTAGTGATTTTGCTGTAGGTGCTGTCCTTGGACAACGAGTAGATAAAAAATTAAATGTTATTCATTATGCTAGTAAAACTCTAGATGCTGCTCAAAGAAATTATGCTACAACTGAGAAAGAGTTATTAGCCGTAGTTTTTGCATGTGACAAGTTTAGATCCTATATTGTTGATTCAAAAGTTACAGTTCATACTGATCATGCTGCGATTAGGTACCTTATGGAAAAGAAAGATGCTAAGCCAAGGCTTATTAGATGGGTGCTTCTTTTGCAAGAATTTGATTTACATATTGTAGATAGGAAAGGTGCTGATAATGCTGATAATTTATCTAGATTGGAAAATATTGCTTATGATCCTGTTCCCGTTAATGATAGTTTTCCAAATGAACAATTGGTTGTAATAAAGGTGAGCTCGGAGATAGTCCTTGGTATGCTGATTATGCTAACCTTATTGTTTCAAGTACTTGCCTCCAACCTTTTCAGCTCAGGAAAGGAGGAAATTCTTTTATGATTTGAGGCATTATTTTTGGGATGACCCGCACTTATATAAAGAAGGAGTGGATGGTATTCTGCGAAGATGTGTTCCCGAATATGAACAGCAAGAGATATTGAGTAAGTGTCATGGTAGTGTTTATGGAGGACATCACGCCGGAGATAGAACCGCGCAAAAGGTTCTACAATCAGGTTTTTATTGGCCAACACTTTTCAAAGATGCAAGGAAGTTTATCTTATCTTGTGATGAATGTCAAAGAGTTGGTAATATCTCTAGACGCAATGAAATTCCTATGAATTATACTCTTGTTATTGAACCATTTGATTGTTGGGGATTTGACTTCATGGGTCCTTTCCCTCTTCAGAAGGTAACACTCATATACTTGTCGATGTTGATTATGTTACTAAATGGGTAGAAGCCATACCAACAAAAAGTGTTGATGGTGAGACCTCTTTAAAAATGCTTTTAGATGTTATTTTTCCTAGATTTGGAGTACCTAGATATATTATGACTGATGGAGGTTCTCACTTTATTCATGGTGGTTTTAGAAAAACTCTTGCTAGATATGGTATTAATCATAGAATTGCTTCAGCTTATCATCCTCAAACTAGTGGGCAAGTAGAATTGTCAAATAGAGAAATTAAATCTATCTTGGGAAAGACTGTTAATAAATCTAGAAAGAATTGGGCTAGTAAGTTAAAGGAAGCATTGTGGGCTTATAGAACTGCTTATAAAAACCCTATGGGAATGTCTCCTTATAAAATGGTTTATGGAAAAGCTTGTCATTTACCTTTAGAACTTAGAGCACAAAGCTTATTGGGCTGTAAGAGAACTTAATAAAGATTTTAAACTTGCCGGTAAGAAGAGGTTGCTACAATTGAGTTCTTTAGATGAATGGAGAAGTGAAGCTTATGAAAATGCTTGAAGGCCCTGGGGATTAGATTTAATCCCCCGGGTGGACAGCCGTTGGATTAGCTCAATTGACCGTCCGTATCATGACACGTGTCACAGTATACCTCAGTCCCACTTTTGCTACCATAATGTACCAAAGTAGCAAAAAACGGTTCGTTTGTAGCAAAATCAACACAATTGTAGCAAAACACGGTTCACCCAAAATACACACAGATCTCGTCTGAGACTCGCCGGAGACCTCGCCGGAGACGATGTAGCGAAATGTTGTACTATTGTAGCAAACAAATTCTGGTGTAGCAACACCGACCTCATCGGAGAGCTTGCAAAAACTCACGGGAGATGTCACCCGAACTCGCTGGAGGCGCCGAAACCTCACCGGAGACATGGTAGCAAAAAGAATATGCTAAAGTAGCAAAAAAACACAAAAAAATGTAGCAGCTTTTTTTGCTATTGTAGCAAAACCGATCTCGTCGAAGACCACCTCGCGGAGGACTCGTAGTACGCCGCTGCACAGCGTGAGCAGGCCGCCGCATGGAGCACCACCGCCATGCCATGGTAGCAGAGCCGTCGCCGGTCAGCAGGCCAAAAGCCGACGGTGGCAGCGGCCACCGCCGGTCTGCCAGGGGCCACCGCCGGTAGCAAAGACCGGTAGAGGGGCAGCGAAGGAGCAGATGGCCATGGTCCGCGACCCCCGTCGCTACTCCCCGCCGGAGCCGGAGCTGGCCTATGGTGGCGCGGCGGATCCAAGGGTCCAAGAGGCCGTTGCTTGGAGGGGGGACGACGCAGGTAGAGGGAGGGGGAGCAGGCCCAAGAGGCCGGCGGCGGTGCTCTCGACGGGGGCTGGCGGCGGCGGTCTCTCGACGGCCGGCGGCGTGCTCGACGGGGGCCGGCGGCGGTGCTCTCGACGGGTCCGGCGGAATCTAGGAGGCGCGGCTGGGATGGAGGCGGGGCCGGTTCCATGGGTGGCGCGCCGCGACGGCTTCCTGCAGCGGGGACGACGGAAGGGATAACGTGGGGAGGAGGAAGGGATAACGGGGTGGGACCGATGAGGATCGAACGCTGTTCCCCTGGGAACGTCGCCGTTTCCTTATGAAAATGCTAAAACTTTTTAAGGAGAAAGTTAAGAAGTGGCATGATAGAAGAATTGTTAAAAGAGAATTTAATGTTGGAGATAAAGTCCTATTGTATCGGTCTCGCCTCAGATTTTTTGCAGGGAAATTACTCTCAAAATGGGAAGGACCATATGTTATTGAGGAGGTGTATCGTTCAGGGGCAATTAAAATTAGTTCTCTGCAAGGTAATGCCACACAAGTAGTGAATGGACAAAGACTCAAGCATTATATTTCTGGAGATTCTTATAATGAAGATATTGATGTTATTCAAGTGATAACTCCGGAAGCTTTCATCAAAGATCAAATTGACAGTTCTGCAGAGTTCGACTTTGAATAGGTAACAGTTTTAGTAATAAAAAGTCCGTGTTTAACTTTCCGAACAATATTTCTGTTGTTTATGGAAAATATGAAAAATTGCGAGATCGAAACAGAGTGGAGGCGACGCACGAGGGTGTGCCCCCATAGGCCGGCGCGGGCCCCACCCTGGCCACGCTGCCCTATGGGGACAGCCCCTCGGCGTCCCGTTTCCACTCGTTTTCGGCCTGGAACCTTCCTTTTGTCGTAAAAATATTTGCTATATAATCCCTCGGACCCCTGGAGGTCCGTATATCATTTTCGGATCTAGAGCCACCATGTCTTCGTCGGAGCCTCCGAAGGACAACTTCTTTGAGAACGTCGTCAACCCGTACATAAGCGAGTTGAAGATGCATCCCAAGGAATTGCTGCTCATAGATGGAGAGTTGCAGATAGAAGATGTTCGGGGACCTAAGGGAGAAGGAAGCTTGGAGGACAGGATGGAGAAACTAGAACAAGAGGTCTTCACCTACAAGAAGATGGCTGAGCGTGAAGTGGACATCTTCCACAAAATTGTGTCCGAACTCATTGGTGAACACGAGAAGGAGACTGCAAAGCTGTGGAGCGATATCCTCTCACTTCACAACACTACCAACCAACTTCAAGCGCAACTTTATGATGTTCAGAATCAAAACTGTGAGTATGAAAACAGGTTTAAACGCATTAGCGATGCTGCTAGTTTCAGGATTCCCGAGACCAAGTATCGTTTGTTGATGGAGAGCCTCTTCCTTGGAAGTCTGATGACGGGAAGAATCCACCACCATCACCACCGAAGGAGTAATTCATCATCGGTATTGGCATTCCCTTGGTTTGTTCCAAGCTTGGGGGAGTGCCGCGGTATCACATCATCACTATCTTTATCTTTTACTATCAAGTAGTGTCATATCATGAGTAGGGAAGTTATCATATAAGATGGTTTGCAGTGTGGAAGTATCTCTCTTTGTGATTTCTCTTTACTTATTTCAAGTTGAGTTATATGAGGAGAATGTTTACTAGAATGTCTTGTGTGAATCAATATGATGCTTCTTGTCCGTATTTTATTTATCGACTCTTCACTCCATAAACATGTGGTCTTGTTCATTGAGCTCAGTTTCGCTTGGGGACAAGCGAAGTCTAAGCTTGGGGGGAGTTGATACGTCCATTTTGTATCACTATTTTATATCATAATTTGCTGTTATTCATTGATATATTTCAGATACTTATGTTATTTCACCTATTTTGCATGTTCATGATTATTGGAGAATTATTCACCGGAGTCGGATTCTGCTGGAAAAAGCGCCGTCAGACACCATATTTCAAGATCAACAATTGACGGAAATTATATAGAACATCCTATTTTTCAAGACAAAGCCGCCAAAAGGAGGGACCGAGGAGGGCCGCCATGGCCCCCCCATAGGCCGGCGCGGCCCGTGCCCGGCCGCGCTCGCCTTGTGGGGAGGGGGCCCACAGCCCCTTCGGCCGCCTCTCCTTCGCGTACTTCTTCGTCCCGAAAGCTAAGGCACAGAGGTTACGGAGAATAGACATAGCCGCCTCGGGACGGAGAGACACCAGAGAGAGAAAGAGCTCTCCGGGCGGAATCCGCCTGGGAAATTCCCTCCCGGAGGAGGAAATCGACGCCATCGCCACCGCCATCGAGCTGGACATCATTGGGATCATCATCATCATCATCTCCACCATCTACACCGCCATCTCCACCGCTGCATCTGGCCACCGCCAGAATATCTGGTTAAATCTTTATTGTTTTATAGGGGAAACCTTACCTGTGTTGATTACTACTTGTTATTGATGCTATTGAGTGAAACCATTGAACCAAGGTTTATGTTCAGATTGTTATTCATCTTCATATCACCTCTGATTATGTTCCATATGATGTCTCGTGAGTAGTTCGTTTAGTTCTTGAGGACATGGGTGAAGTCTAAATGTTAGTAGTGAATTATGTTGAGTAATATTTAATGGTTTGATATTTAAGTTGTGGTGTTATTCTTCTAGTGGTGTCATGTGAACGTCGACTACATGACACTTCACCTTTATGGGCCTAGGGGGTACATCTTGTATTCGTTTGCTAATTGTGGTTGCCGGAGTGACAGAACCTGAACCCCCGTTGGTATATCGATGCAGAGGGATAGCAGATCTCAGAGTTTAAGGCTGTGGTTAGATTTATCTTTAATTACTTTCTTGTATTTGCGGATGCTTGCAAGGGTATAATCACAAGTATGTATTAGTCCTAGGAAGGCTGTGCATTAGCATAGGTTCACCCACACAACACTTATCAAAACAATGAAGATTAATCAACTATATGAAGTGAAAGCACTAGACTAAAATCCCCGTGTGTCCTCAAGAATGTTTGGTCATTATAAGTAAACAAACCGGCTTGTCCTTTGTGCTAAAAAGGATTGGGCCACTCGCTGCAATTATTTCTCTCGCATTTTACTTACTCTGTACTTTATTTATCCGCTATATCAAAACCTCCCGAATACTTGTCTGTGAGCATTTACAGTGAATCCTTCATCGAAACTGCTTGTCAACACCTTCTGCTCCTCGTTGGGTTCGACACTCTTATTTATCGAAAGTACTACGATACACCCCCTATACTTGTGGGAAATCAATTATCATTGCATTACATATGTTTCAACCAAGTGTCACAAAGGGGTACCTCTATGCCACCTGTACAAAGGTCCAAGGAGATAAATCGCATTTGATTTCTCGATTTTGATAGATCTCAACTTGAGGACATCCATACCGGGACAACATAGAAAACAGATAATGGACTCCTCTTTTAATGCTTTAAGCATTCAACAACAAGTAATATTCTCATAAGAGATTCTGAGGATTAATGTCCAAGCTGAAACTTCCACCATGATACATGGCTTTGGTTGGCGGCCCAATGTTCTTCTCTAACAACATGCATACTCAAACCATTCAACTCATGGCAAATCTCCCTTACTTCAGACAAGACGAACATGCATAGCAACTCACATGATATTCAACAAAGGTGTGACAGGTTGATGGCGTCCCCAGAAACATGATTACCGCTCAACAAGCAACTTATAAGAACTAAGATACATAGCAACATATTCATTACCACAATAGTTTTTAGGCTACTTTCCCATGAGCTATGTATTGCAAAGACAAAGGAATGAAATTTTAAAGGTAGCACGCAAGCAATTTACTTTGGAATGGCAGAAAAATACCACATATAGGTAGTTATGGTGGACACAAATGGCATAGGTTTTGGCTCAAGGTTTTTGGATGCACGAGAAGCATTCCCTCTCGTACAAGGCTTTGGCTAGCAAGGTTGTTTGAAGCAAAAACAAGTATGAACCGGTACAGAGAAAACTTACACAAGAACATATTGCAAGCATTATAAGACTCTACACTGCCTTCCTTGTTGTTCAAACACTTTTACCAGAAAATATCTAGACCTTAGAGAGATCAATCATGCAAACCAAATTTCAACAAGCTCTACGGTAGTTCTCCACTAATAGATTTAAACTACATGATGCAAGAGCTTAAACATGATCTACTTGAGAGCTCAAAACAATTGCCATGTATCAAATTATTCAAGACAATATGAGGCATTTTCTATTTCCAACCAAATAACACCAAGTACAAGTGCTGCGGCTTTCAGCTTTTGCCATGAATATTAAAGGAAAACGAAGAACACAAGTGTTCAAATGAAAAAGCGGAGCGTGTCTCTCCCCAATAAAAGGATTTCTCGGACCGAATTTATTCAAACAAAACAAAAATAAAAGCAAAACCCAAGCAAATCACATAAGATGTGATGGAATAAAAATATAGTTTCACTAGAGGTGACCTGATAAGTTTGTTGATGAAGAAGGGGATGCCTTGGGCATCCCCAAGCTTAGATGCTTGAGTCTTCTTGAAATATGCAGATGAACCACGGGGCATCCCCAAGCTTAGACTTTTCAATCTTCT
The DNA here is from genome assembly GCA_030979885.1 of Lolium multiflorum. NCBI lineage: Eukaryota > Viridiplantae > Streptophyta > Magnoliopsida > Poales > Poaceae > Lolium > Lolium multiflorum. Next base: position 25,976 of record JAUUTY010001111.1, read on the forward strand.
TGATCACACCATATCATCCTCCTCTCTTGATCCTTGAAAACTTCCTCCACACCAAACTCAAAGCAATCTCATTAGAGGTTAGTGCATAATAAAAATTCACATGTTCAGCATGGACACAATCATTACCAACACTTCTGGACATTACTCAAAGCTACTGAAATTTAATGGAGCAAAGAAATCCAATCAAACACAGTAAAAAAGGCAATGCGAAATAAAAGGCAGAATCTGTCAAAACAGAACAGTCCGTAAAGACGAATTTTTCTGAGGCACTTAACTTGCTCAGATGGAAAAACTCATAACTAATGAAAGTTGCCTACATATCTGAGGATCATGCATGAATTTCGCTGATTTTTTTGATTCTTCTACAGAGAGAAAAACGCGAATTCGTGACAGCTAACAAATCTGTTTCTGCGCAGGAATCCAAATCTAGTATCAACCTTCTATTAGAGACTTTACTTGGCACAACAATGCATCAAAATAAAGATACAAAGGTAATGCTACAGTAGTAACAAGCACCTTGACTCAAATATAAAACAAAAATTGCAGAAATAAAACAATGGGTTGTCTCCCACAAGCGCTTTTCTTTAACGCCTTTCAGCTAGGCGCAGAAAGTGCAAATCAAGTATAATCAAGAGAAGAAGCATCAACATCATAATTTTTCTTAAGAGCACAGCTTGTCACAAAAGGTATCTTAGATGCTCTATTATCTAAATTTCCGTAGTGGTACTAAGGGTTTTATCAATTTTAAGCTCATAATGATTCTTTGGCTTTGGCTTCTTAGGGACATACATGAATTTTTGCTCCTTTCCCACATAAGCTTTCTCCTTAAACTTAAGAGAAGAAAATGTTGAACCCAAGGTTCCCATAGCTTCTTCAAGTTCACCAATCCTATGGGTTTGATTATCATGGATAGCACAAGTTTCCAAGACAGCAATTCTTTCATTAATTCCTCTTAGGAATTTATCAAGTTTATCAGTATTATCAAGTAATATTCCCAATTTAGTCTCAACACTTGGAAGATTTTTCTCTGTGGCTTCCAACTTTTTCATGACATCCTCAAGAGAGATTTCAATTTTAACTTCATTAACAGGTGGTATTCCAACTAGACTCTCAATAATGCAACTAGCTTCTAAATCAGGAGTACCTAGGAAATTACCTCCCACAAGAGTATCAAGAACATACCTTTCCAGCTAGAGATACCAACATAAAAGTTCCTAAGGAGGATAATAGTGGAGTGTTTCTTAATGCACCTATGATGAGCATCACTAATTCTATACCAAGCATCTTTAAAGCTTTCTCCCCCTTGTTGCTTAAACGAACGAACTTCAACTTCAGGATTACTCATTTTAGCAATAATAAAAATAAACCGAATTAAATAAAGTAAACAAGTAACTAATTTTTTTGTGTGTTTTTGATATAAAGAAAGCAAACAAGACAGAAAATAAAATAAATAAAGACAATAAACAAGGCAAAGAGATTGGATGTGAGAGACTCCCCTTGCAGCGTGTCTTGATCTCCCTAAACGGCGCCGTAAAAACGTAGCCAGCGGTAGGCAACAACTTCCTTATGACGGTAAAGCACACGTCCGTAGGGAACCCCAAGAGGAAGGTATGATTAGCACAGCAGCAAGTTTTCCCTCAATAAGAAACCAAGGTTTATCGAACCAGTAGGAGATGAAGGCCACGTGAAGGTTGTTGGTGGAGGTAGTGCACAAGCAACACCGTGATTCTCGCCAACGTGAACCCGCACAACACAATCAAACTACTTTGCCCCAACTTAACAGTGAGGTTGTCAATCTCACCGGCTTGCTGAAAACAAATGATTAAACGTATGGTGTGGAGAATTATGTTTTCTTGCAGAAAAACAACAGAGAGTGATTGCAGTAGATTGTATTTCAGATGTAAAAGAAAATAGGACCGGGATCCACAATTCACTAGTGGTGTCTCTCCAACAAGATAAATAGCATGTTGGGTGAACAAATTACAGTTGGGCAATTGACAGAATAGAGATTCATATACATATCATGATGACTACTATGAGATTTACTTAGGGCATTACGACAAAGAACATAGAGCCATCCAACATGCATCTATGCCTAAAAAGTCCACCTTCAGTTTAGCATCCGCACCCCTTCCAGTATTAAGTTGCAAACAACAGACAATTGAATTAAGTATGGTGCGTAATGTAATCAACACAAATATTCTTAGACAAAGCATTGATGATTTATCCCTAGTGGCAAAGACATCCACAACCTTAGGTTCTTTGTCACTCCCGATTCAATGGAGACATGAACCCACTATCTAGCATAAATACTCCTCTGGAGTCACAAGTATCAACTTGGCCGAGCCTCTACTAGCAACGGAGAGCATGCAAGAACATAAATAACACATATATGATAGATCAATAATCAACTTGACATAGTATTCAATATTCATCGGATCCCAACAAACACAACATGTAGCATTACAAATAGATGATCCTGATCATGATAGGTAGCTCACAAGATCTAAACATGATAGCACAAGAGGAGAAGACAACCATCTAGCTACTTATATGGACCCGTAGTCCAAGGATGAACTACTCACGCATCAGTCCGAGGCGGGCATGGTGATGTAGAGCCCTCCGTGATGATTCCTCTCCAGTGGTGCCGAGGCGATCTTCTGAACCCCCGAGATGGGGTTGACAGCGGCGGCGTCTGGAACTTTTTCCGTATCGTGGCTCTCGGCACTAGGGTTTTCGCGAGAGATTAAGTAAGCGAAGGGCAGCGAGGTGGGGCCAGGGCCCACACCATGGCGGCGCGGCCAGGGGGGGCCACGCCGCCCTATGGGGTGGCCGCCTTGTGGCCCTTCTCCGTCTCCTCTTCGGTGTTCAGAACCCTCCGTGGAAAATAAGATCGTGGGCTTTTGTTTCGTCCAATTCCGAGAATATTTGTAAACTAACTTTTCTGAAATCAAAAACAGCAGAAAACAGGAACTGGCACTGCGGCATCTTGTTAATAGGTTAGTCTCGGAAAATGCATAAAAAACATTATAAAGTATAACTAAAACATGTTGGTATTGTCATAAAACTATCATGGAACATAAGAAATTATAGATACGTTGGAGACGTATCAGACACCTTCTCTCTTCCCACGACACCATTTTCCGTCTCACCTGTCCCTACACCTCGCAGTAGAATGGTCGTGCCGAGCGCATTTTGCACCCTTAATGACTGCGTCCGCACCCTTTTCTTCCACGCCCATGTTCCCCCCGCCTTAGCCATCCTCCTCATTAACCTTCTGTAGGATAACGTAGCATAGAAAACAAAATTTCCTACGGCGAACACGCAATCCAAGCCAAGATGCAATCTAGAAGACGGTAGCAACGAGGGGATTGTCGAGACTCACCCTTGAAGAGATTCCAAAGCCTACAAGAGGAGGCTCTTGTTGCTGCGGTAGACGTTCACTTGCCGCTTGCAAAAGCGCGTAGAAGATCTTGATCACGATCGGTTCCGGCGCCACGAACGGGCAGCACCTCCGTACTCGGCCACACGTTCGGTTGTTGATGAAGACGACGTCCACCTCCCGTTCCAGCGGGCAGCGGAAGTAGTAGCTCCTCTTGAATCCGACAGCACGACGGCGCGGTGTCGGTGGCGGTGGAGAAATCCGGCGGAGCTTCGCTAAGCGTGCGGGATATGGTGGAGGAGCGGGCGCTAGGGTTTGGGGAGAGGGGGTGGCCGGCCACTAAGGGGTGCGGCCAAGCTATGGCTTTGGTGTGGCCGGCCCCCTCCCCTTGGCCCTCATTATATAGGTGGAAGCCCCAAGTGTTGGACTACAAGTCTCCGAATAAGACCCGAACCCAAAACCTTCCATATGGTGGGAAACCTTCCCAAGCTAGGATTCCCACTAGAGGTGGGAATTCCACCTACCATATGGGGGGTGGCCGGCTTATGGGGGAGTCCACTTGGGACTCCACCCCACTAGGGTTGGCCGGCCATGGAGGTGGAGTCCCATGTGGACTCCACCTTCCTTGGTGTGTTCTTCCGGACTTTTCTAGAACCTTCTAGAACCTTCCATAGAACCTTCCGAATCATTTTAATACACATAAAATGACATCCTATATATGAATCTTATTCTCCGACCATTCCGGAACTCCTCGTGATGTCCGGGGTCTCATCCGGGACTCCGAACAACATTCGAACTCCATTCCATATTCAAGTTCTACCATTTCAACATCCAACTTTAAGTGTCACCCTACGGTTCGTGAACTATGCGGACATGGTTGAGTACTCACTCCGACCAATAACCAATAGCGGGATCTGGAGATCCATAATGGCTCCCACATATTCAACGATGACTTTAGTGATCGAATGAACCATACACATACGATACCAATTCCCTTTGTCACGCGATATTTTACATGTCCGAGGTTTGATCATCGGTATCACACTATACCTTGTTCAACCTCGTCTCCTGACAAGTACTCTTTACTCGTACTGTGGTATGTGGTCTCTTATGAACTTATTCATATGCTTGCAAGACATTAGACGACATTCCACCGAGAGGGCCCAGAGTATATCTATCCGTCATCGGGATGGACAAATCCCACTATTGATCCATATGCCTCAAATCATACTTTCCGGATACTTAATCCCACCTTTATAACCACCCATTTACGCAGTGGCGTTTGATGTAATCAAAGTACCTTTCCGGTATAAGTGATTTACATGATCTCATGGTCATAAGGACTAGGTAACTATGTAATGAAAGCTTATAGCAAATAACTTAATGACGTGATCTTATGCTACGCTTAATTGGGTGTGTCCATTACATCATTCATATAATGATATAATCTTGTTATTAATAACATCCAATGTTCATGATTATGAAACTAATCATCTATTAATCAACAAGCTAGTTAAGAGGCTTACTAGGGACTCTTTGTTGTTTACATATCACACATGTATCAATGTTTCGGTTAATACAATTATAGCATGGTATATAAACATTTATCATAAACATAAAGATATATATAATAACCACTTTATTATTGCCTCTTGGGCATATCTCCAACAGTCTCCCACTTGCACTAGAGTCAATAATCTAGATTACATTGTAAGGTACCTAACACCCATGGCATTCTGGTGTTGGTCATGCTTTGCCCTAGGGAGAGCTTTAGTCAACGGATCTGCTACATTCAGATCAGTGTGTACTTTGCAAATCTTTACTTCTCCATCTTCGATGTATTCGCGAATCGAATGATAACGCAGCTTGATATGCTTCAGCCTCTTGTGTGACCTTGGTTCTTGTGCATTGGCGATGGCACCCATGTTGTCACAGTAGATGACTAGTGGGTCCAATGCACTAGGAACCACACCGAGCTCTACAATGAACCTCTTCATCCATACCGCTTCGGATGAAGCCTCTGAAGCCGCTATGTACTCCGATTCCGTTGAGGATTTCGCCACCGTGCACTGCTTCGAGCTTGCCCAGCTTTGCAGCACCATTCAATATAAACACGTACCCAGATTGTGACTTAGAGTCATCAGGATCAGTGTTCCAACTTGCATCGGTGTAACTTGTTACAACGAGCTCTTGGTCACCTCCATAACAAAGAAACATATCCTTAGTTCTTTTCAAGTACTTCAAGATATTCTTGACCGCTGTCCAGTGTTCTATTCCTGGATCACTTTGATATCTGCTAGTCAAACTACAGCATGTGCTATATCCGGTCTTGTACATAGCATGGCATACATGATAGAGCCTACTGCCGAGGCATAGGGGATCTGACTCATCCTTTCTCTTTCTTCTGTCGTAGCCGGTCCTTGAGTCTTACTCAAGACCTTGCCTGTAACATAGGTAAGAATCCTTTCTTACTTTCGTTCATTCTAAACTTCTTCAGAATCTTGTCCAGGTATGTATCTGTGATAGCCCTATTAGACGTCTTGATCTATCTCTATAAATCTTGATGCCTAATATGTATGATGCTTCACCAAGGTCTTTCATTGAAAAACTATTATTCAAATAACCCTTTATACTGCTTAATAGTTCTATATCATTCCCAATCAATAATATGTCATCTACATATAATATCGGGAATGCTACAGAGCTCCCACTCACTTTCTTGTAAATACGGGCCTCTCCATGACACTGTATAAACCCGAAGTCTTTGATCACCTTATCAAAACGTCGGTTCCAACTTCTTGATGCTTGCTTCAGTCCATAGATTGAACGCTGAAGTTTGCATACTTTGTCAGCATTTTTAGGATCGACAAAACCTTTGGGTTGTACCATATACAACTCTTCCTCAATGTCTCCATTAAGGAACGCCGTTTTGACATCCATCTGCAAAATCTCATAATCGAAAAATGCAGCTATTGCTAACAAAATCCTCACAGATTTTAGCTTCGCTACAGGTGAGAAAGTCTCATCGTAGTCAACACCTTGAATTTGTCGGAAACCCTTTGCGACAAGTCGAGCTTTATAGACAGTAATATTACCATCAGCATCTGTTTTTCTCTTGAAGATCCATTTATTCTCGACAGCCTTGCGGCTATCATGTAAGTCTACCAAAGTCCATACTTTGTTATCATACATGGATCCCATTTCGGATTTCATGGCTTCTTGCCATTTGTTGGAATCTGGGCTCATCATCGCTTCTTCGTCGCAGGGTCTTCATCATTGTTATCCACAATCATGACATTTAGACAAGGATCATACCAATCTGGAGTGGCACGATCCCTTGTCGATCTGCGAGGTTCAGTAGCTGTCTCATTTGAAGTTTCATGATCATTATCATTAGCTTCCTCTGTTGCCGGTGTAGGCGGTACAGGAACATTTTCCGGTACCGCGCTACTCTGATCAACGAGTAGAGATTCTTCAATCTCATCGAGTTCTACTTTTCTTCCAGTCACTTCTTTAGTGAGAAATTCTTTCAAGAAAGGTTCCGTTCTTAGCAACAAAGATCTTGCCTTCGGATCTGTGATAGAAAGTGTACCCTATAGTTTCCTTAGGGTATCCTATGAAGACGCATTTCTCCGCTTTGGGTTCTAGCTTGTCCGGTTGTAACTTTTTACATAGGCTTCGCAACCCCAAACTTTTAGGAACGATAGCTTAGGTTTCTTATTAAACCATAATTCATACGGTGTCGTTCAACGGATTTTGATGGTGCTCTATTTAAAGTGAATGCAGCTGTCTCTAATGCATAACTCCAAAATGATAAAGGTAAATCAGTAAGAGACATCATAGAACGAACCATATCTAAGAGAGTTCGATTACGACGTTCGACACACCGTTGTTGTGGTGTTCCCTGCGGTGTCATGTGAAAGTATTCCGCATTTCTTTAAATGCATGCCAAACTCATAACTCGGATATTCACCTCCGATCAGATCGTAGAAATTTAATCTTCTTGTTACGTTGATTTTCTACTTCACTTTGGAATTCCTTAAACTTCTCGAAAGTTTCGGATTTATGTTTCATTAAATAGATATACCCATATCTACTCAAATCATCCGTGAAGGTTAGAACATAACGATAACCACCGGCGATGCTACACTCATTGGTCCGCATACATCTGTATGTATGATTTCCAATAAGTCGGTAGCTCGCTCCATCATACCCGAGAATGGAGTCTTAGTCATTTTTCCCATCAGACATGCTTCGCATCTATCAAGTGACTCAAAGTCAAGCGATTCAAGTAATCCATCGGTATGGAGTTTCTTCATGCGTTTCACTCCAATATGACCAAGACGACCACATATAAGTAGAATTATCATTTAATTTAATTCGCTTAGCATCAATGTTATGTATATGTGTATCACTACTATCGAGATCTAACAGAAATAAGCCATTCTTTTCAAGTGCTCGACCATAAAAGATATTATTCATAAAAATAGAACAACCATTATTCTCAGACTTGAATGAATAACCGTCTTGCATTAAACAAGATCCAGATATAATGTTCATGCTCAACGCTGGTACAAAATAACAATTATTTAGGCTTAAAACTAATCCCGAAGGTAGATGTAGAGGAGTGTGCCGACAGACGATCACATCGACTTTGGATCCATTTCCAACGCGCATGGTCACTTCATCCTTTAGTAGTCTTCGTTTATTCTTTAGTTCCTGTTTCGAGTTACAAATATGAGCAACCGAACCAGTATCAAATACCCAGGTACTAGTACGAGAACCAATAAGATAAACATCTATAACATGTATATCAGATATACCTTCTTTCTTCTTCTTGACAAGGCCGCTCTTCAGATCCGCCAAATACTTGGAGCAATTACGCTTCTGTCCCTTCTCCTTGCAATAATAGCACGACATCGGCTTAGGGCAGGACTTAGGTTTCACGGAGGCGTGGCAGCTTTCTTGCCACCCTTCTTGAATTTTCCTTAGACTTGCCCTGTTTCTTGAACCGGTGGTCTTGTTGACCATCAACACTTGGTGCTCTTTCTTGATCTCAATCTCAGCAGCTTTTAGCATGCCAAAGAGTTCAGAAACTCCTTGTTCATGTTCTGCATATTGTAGTTCATCACAAAGTTCTTGTAACTTGGTGGCAGTGATTGAAGGACACGATTAATCCCTCTGTTAGGAATCACTATTCCCAAGTCACTGAGTTTCTTCGCATGCCCGGTCATGACGAGCATGTGCTCACTAATGGAGCTGCCTTCTTCCATCATACAGCTGAAAAAATGTTTCGATGCTTCATAGCATTCCACGGCCGCATGAGTCTCAAAAATAGTCTTCAACTCTTTCATCAACTCATGAGGATCGTGGTGCTCAAAACGTTTTTGAAGATCGGATTCCAGACATAAGATGGCACACTGAACTTGAGAGTACCGAGTTTTCCGAGTCGCGTAAACATTCTTTACTTCATCGGTTTCAGTTTCTGCAGGAGGGTCACCTAGCGGTGCATCAAGCACATATTGCAGATTTCCGCCATTGAGGAAGATCCTCACATGACGGAACCAGTCGGTGAAGTTGCTACCGTTGCTCTTAAGCTTTTCTTTCTCTAGGAACTGGTTAAAATTGATTGGGGACGCCATATCTACAACATATTTGCAATAGTTTAGACTAAGTTTATGACAAATTGAGTTCAAATTTTAATTCAACATAATTAAAAATCTAGGTGAACTCCCACTCAAAACAATATCCCTCGCATTGTCTTAGTGATCACACGAACCAAATCCATCACACCTATGCCCGATCATCACGAGACAAGATGTAATTTCAATGGCGAACACTCAAAGTGTTCATCATATCAATCATATGATTCATGCTCTACCTTTCGAGACCATGTCTGTACATGCTAGGCTCGTCAAGGCCGCCTTAGTATCCGCTTGTGCAAAACTGACTTGCACCCGTTGTATGCACTTGTTGATTCTATCACACCCGATCATCACGAGATGCTTCGAAACGACAAGTCTTGGCAACGGTGCTACTAAGGATGAACACTTTATTATCTTGAAATTTTAGTGAGAGGGATCATCTTATAATGCTACCGTCGCGATCTAAGCAAAATAAGATGCATAAAAGGATTAACATCACATGCAGTTCATATGTGATATGATATGGCCCTTTTGTCTTTGCGCCTTGATCTTCATCTCCAAAGCACGGACATGATCTCCATCATCAACGGGCATGATCTCCATCATCGTCGGCGAAGCACCAAGGTCAATGGCGCCGTCTTCATGATCGTCCTCCATGTAGCAAATATTACAACTACTTTGAAATACTACTCAACATGAAATTTAAAGACAACCATAAGGCTCCTGCCGGTTGCCACAATACAATAATGATCATCTCATACATAGTCATCATCACATTATGGCCATATCACATCACCAAACCCTGCAAAAACAAGTTAGACGTTCTCTAATTTGGTTTGCATATTTTACGTGGTTTAGGGTTTTCGAGTAAGATCCAATCTACCTACGAACATGAACCACAACGGTGATACTAGTGTTGTCAATAGAAGAGTAAATTGAATCTTCACTATAGTAGGAGAGACAGACACCCGCAAAGCCACTTATGCAATACAAGTTGCATGTCGAGCGTGGAGAAAATCTCATGAACGCGGTCATGTAAAGTTAGCCCGAGCCGCTTCATCCCACTATGCCACAAAGATGCAAAGTACTCAACTAAAGATAACAAGAGCATCAACGCCCACAAACCATTGTGTTCTACTCGTGCAACCATCTATGCATAGACACGGCTCTGATACCACTGTAGGATAACGTAGCATAGAAAACATTTTCCTACCAGCGAACACGCAATCCAAGCCAAGATGCAATCTAGAAGACGGTAGCAACGAGGGGATTGTCGAGACTCACCCTTGAAGAGATTCCAAAGCCTACAAGAGGAGGCTCTTGTTGCTGCGGTAGACGTTCACTTGCCGCTTGCAAAAGCGCGTAGAAGATCTTGATCACGATCGGTTCCGGCGCCACGAACGGGCAGCACCTCCGTACTCGGTCACACGTTCGGTTGTTGATGAAGACGACGTCCACCTCCCCGTTCCAGCGGGCAGCAGAAGTAGTAGCTCCTCTTGAATCCGACAGCACGACGGCGTGGTGTCGGTGGCGGAGAAATCCGCGGAGCTTCGCTAAGCGTGCGGGATATGGTGGAGGAGCGGGGCCTAGGGTTTGGGGAGATAGGGTGGCCGGCCACTAAGGGGTGCGGCCATGGCTTTGGTGTGGCCGGCCCCTCCCCTTGGCCCTCATTATATAGGTGGAAGCCCCAAGTGTTGGACTACAAGTCTCCGAATAAGACCAACCCAAAACCTTCCATATGGTGGAAAACCTTCCCAAGCTAGGATTCCCACTAGAGGTGGGAATTCCACCTACCATATGGGGGGTGGCCGGCCCTATGGGGAGTCCACTTGGGACTCCACCCCACTAGGGTTGGCCGGCCATGGAGGTGGAGTCCCATGTGGACTCCACCTTCCTTGGTGTGTTCTTCCGGACTTTTCTAGAACCTTCTAGAACCTTCCATAGAACCTTCCGAATCATTTTCATACACATAAAATGACATCCTATATATGAATCTTATTCTCCGGACCATTCCGAACTCCTCGTGATCCGGGATCTCATCCGGGACTCGAACAAATATTCGAACTCCATTCCATATTCAAGTTCTACCATTTCAACATCCAACTTTAAGTGTGTCACCCTACGGTTCGTGAACTATGCGGACATGGTTGAGTACTCACTCCGACCAATAACCAATAGCGGGATCTGGAGATCCATAATGGCTCCCACATATTCAACGATGACTTTAGTGATCGAATGAACCATACATATATACCAATTCCCTTTGTCACGCGATATTTTACATGTCCGAGGTTTGATCATCGGTATCACACTATACCTTGTTCAACCTCGTCTCGACAAGTACTCTTTACTCGTACCGTGGTATGTGGTCTCTTATGAACTTATTCATATGCTTGCAAGACATTAGACGACATTCCACCGAGAGGGCCCAGAGTATATCTATCCGTCATCGGGATGGACAAATCCCACTATTGATCCATATGCCTCAACTCATACTTTCCGGATACTTAATCCCACCTTTATAACCACCCATTTACGCAGTGGCGTTTGATGTAATCAAAGTACCTTTCCGGTATAAGTGATTTACATGATCTCATGGTCATAAGGACTAGGTAACTATGTAATGAAAGCTTATAGCAAATAACTTAATGACGTGATCTTATGCTACACTTAATTGGGTGTGTCCATTACATCATTCATATAATGATATAATCTTGTTATTAATAACATCCAATGTTCATGATTATGAAACTAATCATCTATTAATCAACAAGCTAGTTAAGAGGCTTACTAGGGACTCTTTGTTGTTTACATATCACACATGTATCAATGTTTCGGTTAATACAATTATAGCATGGTATATAAACATTTATCATAAACATAAAGATATATATAATAACCACTTTTATTATTGCCTCTTGGGCATATCTCCAACACCTTCGTCCATGTTGTGCCCGATGGAACTATGCGCCCCACCATCTCCTCTATGGTTCTCCACCATCCTACGACGGCCTTCGGATTTTCGGATGTCGTTGTTACCTCAGTACCACCGCAACCGCACCTCACAAACTTGCTCCGCGTTCCATCCCTTGTGTCTTCCTCAGTTACCCCTGCTAACACTAAAGGCTATCGGTGCTATGATCATGTGTCGCATCGGGTGCACATGTCCCGGCATGTTTACTTTGATGAGCACTGTTTTCCGTTTGCACAAAACAGGTGGTGACCCCGTCATCGTCTCCGAGCAACTCCACTCGGCAGCCTCCGCCTGCTGCCTCGCTCGGTCCGGCTCCCATAATGCCCTCGAGCCCTAGCTTGGGCCCGTCGACGCCCTCGAGCCCGCCGGGCGCCTCCTCCACGCCGGCCCGTCGGGGCCCAGCTCGGTGCTGCCGCTATGCCGCCCTCGAGCCCTGCCTCGTCGTCCCCGAGCCTCGCCGAATGCCTTGGGATCTGCCTCGCCGTCTTCTTCATCGACGGCGTCACCCTCGAGTGGTACTGGTGACGCCCCATAAGCTGGCCCGTCCTCACCGCCATCGCCACCAACCGGCCTCCGGACGCGCGCCGCGCTGGTCCACCGCTCGGCGACGCGGTATCTTGCACGAGTACGTCAGACGCCTCAACCTCCGGCTGCTCCGCTGCCTGCCTCTGCTCGGGCGGCCCTTCGCGACCCCTTGTGGCTCGCCGCCATGCAGGATGAGTACGACACATTACAACGCAACAAAACGTGGCAGCCTGTTCCCCGACCACCTCAGGCCAATGTCATCACCGGGAAGTGGGTCTTCAAGCACAAGTTTCATCCGGATGGTACCCTTGACCGTCACAAGGCTCGTTGGGTGGTCCGTGGTTTCCGGCAGCGTGAAGGAGTTGATTTCCATGACACCTTTGCGCCCGTTGTTAAACCTGGCACCATCCGCACAGTCCTTCAGCTCGTCGTCTCTCGCGGCTGGCCGGCGCACTAGATGGATGTCTCTAATGCTTTTCTCCATGGCCACCTTGAGGAGCAAGTGTTCTCAGCAGCCTACTGGGTGCGACTCTGATCACCCGGATCATGTTTGACTGCTCTCTCGGTCCTTGTATGGGCTCAAGCAGGCGCCTCGTGCTTGGTACCAGCGCATTGCAGCGTTTCTTCATCAGCTCGGCTTCCGCTTCACTCGTTTCAATGCCTCGTTGTTTGTGTACCACCAGGGCAACGCTACAACCTATCTGCTCCTGTATGTCGATGACATTATCCTGACGGCCTGCTCTTCTCAGCTGATACGGCAGCTTACTGATCGTTTCTGGGCTGAGTTTGCTCCACTACTTCTTGGTATTGAGGTGGTTCGGCGTCCAGATGGTTTCTTTCTTCATCAGCGGAAGTATGCTCATGAGCTTGATCGCTGATGCTTAATTGCCATCCCGTGACCACGTCCGCGGCCACGAAGGCCAAGCTCTGTCATCGATGGTTCTCCAAGACCGATGCTTGTTTATCGGTCCATTGTTGGCACCCTGCGTATCTCACTCACTGGCCGGAGTTGCGATGATGTTCAGCAGGTGTGCCTTCACATGCATGCTCCGCGGGATCCTCGCGGTGAAGCGGATTCTACGCTACATTCGTGGCACTCTCGACCTTGGCTTGACTCTTCATGCCTTGTCTGACACGAACATCATCGCCTACGATGCCGACTGGGACGTCTGACACCCAAGACGGACCTCGGGACTGCCCTCATATCTTGGTCGTCCAAGAGGCAGCCCATTGTTTCTCGCTCCAGTGCCGAGGCTGAGTATCGGGCTGTGGCGAATGCTGTCGCGGAGTGTACATGGCCACGTCAGCTGCTTCTCGAGCTATCCTGCCCCGTGGATAAGGCCACTTGTTTGGGACAACGTTTCTGCTGTGTACCTCGCCAACCCTGTTCATCATCGTCGGACCAAGCACATCGAGCTCGACATTCATTTTGTTCGTGAACAGGTCGCTCTCGGACGTATAGGTGTTCTTCATGTTCCTACCTCTCAGCGGTTCACGGACATCATGACCAAGGGTCTCCCTACGACGTCTTTTGAGGAGTTTCGATCCAGTCTTTGCGTTGACTCTGACGATGCTTCGACTGCGGGGGTGCTGAGGAGATATTCTCTAGTGTATTTCTTACCATATGCCCCTTCCCTCTTTGTATAGTTGAGGACGTGGTGGCCCCACATTGTTCCAACATATATGTGTGCATATGCAACAGAGTAATACATCGTGCATTACAGTCTTTCTACAGTAAGATTCTTTCGAATTGGGATGCTTCAGTCTTATGCTCAAAGCATCAAACAGTTTGGTTATTGGTTAATCGCCCTTTCTGGGCCAGCTTGCAAGTTTTATGGACGGTATGAAATGAAGACATGAGGCAGGTAGATTGCTAACTTGTAACTGTAACAGTAACAGCCGCGTATTTTCATGCAACTATGAAACAATGAACTTTATAAGGATAAAAGATATAAGCTATCGTGGTCATAGCTCATCCAAATCATACATGCTCCAGCCCATGAGGATACGAACATCTAGGATGTTGAGAACAAGCCAGCTCACTAAGCAGCCTTCATAAGTTCACATGAAAGACAAGCCATTCACAACATAACCCTCTAGTGCTGGAAAGAAGGTATGCATAACAAGGGATTGTTTGAGACGGAGTGATCGCGAGAAAGGTCGCCATGTAAAGTGGCAACCAATTTGCCATCAATGTCGATCTGAAGTATCATATGGCCAAACAAGACTAGGACGAGCACATCTTCATCCAAACACGTCACCAACACATCCCAACCACCGTCGAATTTTGGAACTTCAGCAGGCAATCGAATTTGACACTTGAGGGTCCAGACCTCGCTTTCGTAGTTTTGCAAGACCCAGATGCCAATGGTTGCTGCTGCATCATTACAGCTAGCTATTGTGAGCATGCCATCTATTTCAAACAGGTTAGCCTCGCCGGTCCAGGAAGAACCGGAGCTTGCATGTGTCTGAATGATTCGGCCGTGGTGTCGAACACCCTTATGATGTCTTTTTTGATGTTCTCAGGTCCCATGTACCAAAGCAGGCTGCCACGGAATAACACATTTGCTTCGAACATCACTTCCCTCGCCTCGGGCCACCCGATGTGCCTTGGTGGTTCGCAGGAGCCCAGTGTGAAGACGTGGCAGCCATCATGAAGGCCATGTGGCAGCTCAGCATTCATAACCCTGGCCGGCCACGGGTACAACAATAACCGGTACTCGCCGGTACTGCGATGCAGGTACATTCCTGAGACTTCGAAGTCATCAATCTGTCGTAGGGGAGCATACTGGCGAGTTGCCGGGTTGCAGATTGCGTAGTGCCTATCGTCCATGTTGTTGGTGCAGAGGATGAGGAGGCCGTCACACGATCGCAGGAGATGCATGCCGTCGAGTCGTGCGATAGATTGCAGCTGGTCAGAGGCGACGAGCCCTGTCTGGTGGTCTAAGGGGATAATGTCTAGTGTCTGGTCGTCGACATCGCCGTTGTAGCCATTGAGAAGGGGGAGCGTGGGCTGGCGGCCGTGTGGACGACAAGAAATTCGGCGGGTGGACGTGGCGCGAAGCCAGGACCGGCAGACGGCCCGACAGCGGAGGAGGGCTTTGGGGTCCAGACGGATGAGGATCTCACAGATGGCGATCTCATCGGGGAGGCCGCGGTGGAGAGGGGCCATGGTCGCCGACTCGGGCAGGAGGAAGACTAGGGGCGCAGGTGCGTCTGGTGGCGGCGGCGGAGGGCAGGTCTTTATTTGGGCGATCTCTTGTCTAATCCGGTCTCGAGTCCGTGTGCGTCTTGGCATAGCTAGGTCGGGTGGAAGTCAATTCGTGTTAGCCCAGGTTACAATATGCCTGCTCCGCGTTTATAATAATACTACTACAAAAAGAATACAACAATCGTACAAAAGATGCAGTGCTCAGTGTGTCCAGTCGGAATTAATAGACGCGGACCGTACCTAGCGGTGCATATGCTCCGCGTCGATCTAATTGAATTGGAGGGAGTACCAGAGGATTGTCATCTTGATAGAGCGTTGCAGCAATCCAGAGCTACTTAGAGCATCTCTAACGGGACGACGCATTTTAAATGTTTAAATTCACGAGCGTCTGTTTGCGTCGCCTGGTAGATGAGAAAATAACCGCGAGCCACAAATTATATGTTTGCGTGGGGCACCCACAACGGTCCGATACTATGTACACCGCAATGTTTTTTTTCCCGCTTCTTCTTTTCTTTTTTGAAGAACCCTCCAATTTCTACATCGTTGTAATGAATCTTTGAAAGAGCATGGAGAACAAACGCGAAAACAAGTTGTACTGATTATAAACTAATTCTCGAATCGAACAAGTTCAAACATATTTAACATACAAACTAGAGAACAAATTTGAAAACAAACAAATTATAAACTAATTCTTGGCCTTCTTGTTAGAAGGCCCCGCCTCGTCGTCCTCACGGACGCGCCTCCTGCTTGTCACCTCCTCCTCCGAAGAGGTACTGCCGGTCGACGCGTCCGACGAGCTTGAGTTCCCCTCCGACGAGTGGTCATTGGGGTCTTCCTCGTCGTCGGTGAACGGACGGCGACACTCCACCTGCGCCCGCGCCTGCGCCCTCGTCCGGGCCCTTGCTTCCTTCCTTGCCTCCTTCCTTGTCACCGCCGAGTCGTCCGCCGCCTCCAGCCGTGCCCACTTGGTGTCGGAGCCCTCCTTCTCCTCCTGGTCGTCGAGGGCAACGGCGCCTCCCTCCTCCTCGACCTCCCTCAGCGGGGAGCTAGGGTTGCTGAGCGTCGCAGCCCTATCCCACCAATGTCGCCATCCTGGCGGCTTCCCCTCGCTGTCCGTGTCCGACGGCAACGACAAGTTGCTCATGGTGGATAGCCGGTGTTGGAGAAGAAGAAGAAGAATGGTAGCCGGTTGGACGTGAATTACAGCAGACGCAGGGGTTATATTCAGCGGGGATTAATGGCGGCGCGTATAACGAAGAGGCATGCGGTTGCTCTTCCGCGGCGGTTCGGCGCTCCATTCCGGCGGTTGGCGGGTTGATCGGCGCGGTTGCCACTCCGGCGGTTGACCTCCCCGGCAGTTGTTGTGCTTTAATTCGCGCCGATCGAGCCAGGGTCGCTGCCAGGCGGGCCCGTGGGGGAAGCGAGCGGACGCTCGGCGCGACCGCGCAGCGTCCGCGGAGACGCAAACGTGCCGCATATTTGCGCCGCGTTTGCGTCGCTGCAAACGTGCAGGACACGAGCCCCGCTGGAGCAGGGTGCAGGCGTATTTTCTGTCCACGCGCCGCCTCGTTGGAGATACCCTTAATTCTTTGTGCACACGATGGCACCCTGAAGGAGGCAGGCTAGCTAGAGCTAGCAAGAGAAAGTGCATGTGTTGTGGTGGTTGTGGTCGCATACAAAGGATCTGCAAAGAGTCTTGTGTTGACCCAGTATTTGGAGAAGAAGCATATGGAGAACCAGAGCAGGAACCTGGACCTGTCTGTAGTCGCTAGTTCTGCAAGGCATGATATGTTCGTTCTTCTCACTGTCCTTTGCGCATGTAGTACGTTTGAGAAA
The DNA here is from genome assembly GCA_030979885.1 of Lolium multiflorum. Lineage (NCBI taxonomy): Eukaryota > Viridiplantae > Streptophyta > Magnoliopsida > Poales > Poaceae > Lolium > Lolium multiflorum. Next base: position 43,549 of record JAUUTY010001111.1, read on the forward strand.
ATCACCACGATCTAAAAATGCGGATGCTTCTACAATGGGATCAGCTTCTCTTGATAGCCCAGCAATGAACACCGGAGGCATGGCAGCAAATGTGCAAGATAGCCCGGCAAAAAAAACACTCGCAACAAGAAATTGTGCCTTTGAGTTGTAGTTCGATTTACTTTTCGTCATGTGAAACTGTAGTGCGTGTCAAAAATGTGATCTTGTGTCTTATATATGTATTATTTGTGAAATTATGAACACTTGACATACTTCTAATTCGTGATCTTTTGTCTTGATAAATGAAAATTATGTTTCTAGATGCTGTCCAAAAGTGAGATATATTAGCACATATCATGCCAAATTTCATTATACATCATGTCAAAATCCAGCGCTTGCCCAGTTCATCCGCTACCGCCCCACCCCACTCTCCTCGAATGGTAGAAGTGATCACAGACTAAGGAAAAGTACAACGCGGGCGCTGAGGCAGCGACGCTAGGATCAGAGTCCAGATGGATCGGCAGTTAATTTTTTAATTCTTCGCACTTCCATGATTTTCTCGAAATAGGCTTACGCCTCACTTTATAAATAAAGCCGCAACGGCCGAACCGATACAAGGTGGTAAGGAGAACCTCTTACAAAGCAGATTAAGAATAAACGAAAAAAAAAGAACACGAAAACCAAAACTTGCGGCGACATTGAAAACGGCCCGAGTTGCAACGGAGCTCCACAACGGCGCCCCCAAGAGGGTAACGACGCATTACGCCGCCGCCGTCGAGACCGCAAGGTCTAGGTTTTCACCCGGAGCCGTCCCGCAGGGAGGATGCCCACAACGACGCCCCCAAGAGGGTTGCGACACCCGCAGGCATCGCCGTCGCTGGCGCCGAGGCGCTGAGCTTTCGCCCGGAAGCATCCTCACACCACGCCCGGAGAACTTAGCCGCCCGCAGCCACCGAGGTAGGTTTCCGAAACAAGATCTGGGAGCTACCAAAGCCGAAGCGCCGCCAACCCCAGGAACACCCATCGTCCGCTCCACGCCATCCCCATGACCGAAGAGTGGGACCACCACCACCGCAACGTTGCCCGCCGTAGAGCCAACCGTGCAGTCCGCCTTCCGGGGCCGCCGCCCCGGCATCCCACGAGCTCGAGCCCATGATGCCCCACAAGTAGTGGATCACGCGAGGGAAGCCCAAATTTGTTGATTCGACACAAGGAGAGCCAAAGAATACTTATAAGCCTGACAGCGGAGCTGTCAATTCAGCTGCCCTGAAAGCACTAGCAACAGGGTGGTGCGGCGCCGCAAATAGTTGGTACTACTGATGGCGTGTTGACAGTGGAAATGTGATGCGCAGTAATACGAGAGCAATAATAACACAACAGTAGCAGTAATACGTGAGGAGATGACACTTGAAAATATCCAGCGCGCAGTTGATTGAAAAGCAATGATGATGAAATAAAGGACCGGGGTTCCCGACTATTTACACTAGTGGTAACTCTGATAACAAGTGTTGGGTGAACAAATTACAGCTGGGCAATTGACAGAATTGAATTTAGCATTAAGACAAAATATCCAATCTATTAATATCTTAGGCATGTTTTCCATATATAGTCATACGTGCTCGCAATGATAAACTTGCATAACATCTTTTGTTCTACCAGCCCGTTTGTAGCAGGGCCTCAAGGGAAACTACTGGTAATTAAGGTACTCATTTTAATAGAGCACCGGAGCAAAGCATTAACACTTGGTGAAAACATGTGATCCTTGATACGTCTCAAACGTATCTATAATTTCTTATGTTCCATGCTACTTTATTGATGATACCTACATGTTTATGCACACTTTATGTCATATTCAGTGCATTTTCCGGAACCAACCTATTAACAAGATGCCGAAGTGCCGGTTCCCTTTTCATTGTTTTTGGTTTCAGAAATCCTAGTAACGAAATATTCTTAATTGGACGAAATCAACGCCTGTGTTCCTATTTTGCCCTAAGCATCCAACACCCGAGAGTTACGAGAGGAGGTCCCAGCCCCAGACGACGAGCGGTGGCGCGGCCAGGCTGGGCCGCGCCCCCTATTGTGTCGTCGCCTCGTCGCCCCTCCGACGCCGCCTCTTCGCCTATATAAAGGTCCCCGACCTAAAACACGATAGGAATAAGCCACGATACGCGAAACCTTCCAGGAGCCGCCGCCATCGCTAAGCCAAGATCCTGGGACAGGAGTCCTGTTCCGGCACGCCGCCGGACGGGGAAGTGCCCCCGAAGGCTTCTCCATCGACACCACCTCCGCCATCTCCACCGCCACTCTTCATCACCGCTGCTGCTCCCATGAGGAGGGAGTAGTTCTCCATCGAGGCTCGGGCTGTACCGGTAGCTATATGGTTCATCTCTCTCCTATGTACTTCAATACAATAATCTCATGAGCTGCCTTACATGATTGAGATTCATATGATGATGCTTGTAATCTAGATGTCATTATGCTAGTCAAGTGGGTTTTACTTATGTGATCTCCGAGACTCCTTGTCCCACGTGTAAAGGTGACAGTGTGTGCACCGTGTGGGTCTCTTAGGCTATATTTCACAGAATACTTATTCACTGTTATGAATGGCATGGTGAAGTGCTTATTTATATCTCTTTATGATTGTAATGTGTTTTGTATCACAATTTATCTATGTGCTACTCTAGTGATGTTATTAAAGTAGTTTTATTCTCCTGCACGATGTAATGGTGACAGTGTGTGTATCCGTGTTAGTACTTGATTAGGCTCGATTATGATCTGTAGATTATGAAGTTAACTATTGCTATGATGGTATTGATGTGATCTATTCCTCCTACCTGGTGTGAAGGTGACAGTGTGCATACTAAGTTAGTACTTGGTTTAGTCGTGTCGATCTTTCATGCACTCTAAGGTTATTTAAATATGAACATTTAATTGTGGAGCTTGTTAACTCCGGCATTGAGGGTTCGTGTAATCCTACGTAATGTGTTCATCATCCAACAAGAGAGTGTAGAGTATGCATTTATCTATTTGTTATGTGATCAAAGTTGAGAGTGTCCACTAGTGAAAGCATAATCCCTAGGCCTTGTTCCTAAATATCGCTATCGCTGCTTGTTTACGTTTTACTTACTACTCTTGTTACTACCGCTTGTTTACTTCCTACAATATTACTACCATCAACTGCACGCCAGCAAGCTATTTTCTGGCGCCGTACTACTGCTCATATTCATTCATACCACTTGTATTTCACTATCTTCGCGAACTAGTGCACCTATTAGGTGTGTTGGGGACACAAGAGACTTCTTGTGTTTGCAGGGTTGCTTGAGAGGGATATCTTTGACCTCTCTCCCCGAGTTCGATAAACCTTGGGTAAACCACTTAAGGGAAACTTGCCACTGTTCTACAAACCTCTGCTCTTGGAGGCCCAACACTGTCTACAAGAATAGAAGCACCCGTAGACATCAAGCTATTTTCTCGGCGCCGTTGCCGGGGACGAATCAAGACACTCCATCAAGCCCGTCAATCGTCATCAACCTCCCACGCCAACCACGCGCCAGTTGTGGACAGCAAGATATTTTCTGCGCCGTTGTCGGGTGAGGAAAGGTAAAAGGTACTCACATCCTCGGCTACTAAGCTATTTTCCTGGCGACATTGTAAGTCCAAGCTATTTCCTTTAGATCCGGCAATTGCATCTTTGTTTCTTGTTTTTATTTTCACTAGTTAAGCATAATGGAAAACAACAAAAAAATTGGTGAGCTTTTTAATCTTTTTCCTAATTTAGAATTGTTTGATGCGAAAATTAAAAAACCTATGGAACCTTATTTACATGATAGTAGCAATGTTATTAGTATGAATGCAATTACTGCTAATGCTATGGAGAAGTCTAAGCTTGGGGAAGCTAGTTTTTGTGATATTTTTAGCTTCCCATCTTTAGGGGAGAAAATTTGCTCTGATAATACTTTATCTCCCATATGCGATAACTCTAATGATGCTTGTGACATTTTAAATCCACCTACTGAAAGTATTCCTTACAAGATACCTATGAAAATTATTGAACGTGTTATGGATAACCGCTATGAAGGGGATGGAACTGTTCATCCTGGAGATCATTTACTGTTTTTGCATGAATTATGCGGGTTATTCAAGTGTGCAGGAATTTCAATGGATGAAGTTAGGAAAAAATTATTTGTTATGTCGCTATCTGGTGAAGCGGCGCATTGGTATAAACTGCTGAAGGACGGGCGCTCTCTTGATTCGAAGGATATTGTGCCTCTATTTTATTCCAAGTTCTATCCTCCAAGTGAAATTCACAAAGATCAAAACCGTATATATAATTTCTGGCCTCATGATGGAGAGAGTATTGCCCAAGCATGGGAGAGATTGAAGTCTTTAATGCTCAAATGCCCCAATCATGAGCTTCCAATATCATCATTGATAATTTCTATGCAAGACTTTATTTTCAAGATAAGACCTTGCTGGATACTACTTGTTCTGATCATTCACGCGCAACAAAGAAGAGTTTAAAAGGACCTTCTTGATCGGATTAAGGAGAACGCTGAAATTGGGAGAACGACAAAGGTAAGGAGTCAGCATAAATTATGATTATGAATGCATTGAAACTTTTATGGATACCGATAAATTTCTTGAGATATGAGTGCTACTTATGGTCTTGACTCTCAAGTTGCTGCAAATCTTTATAAAGCCTTTGCTTCTCATTTTGAATTGCCTAAAAAGAATTTTGATATGTATCATGAACCTTTTAAAGAGGCTTGCATGAAGAATGAAATTGTTGTTAATGATTGCAATAAGCATGCTCAAACTCCTAAGAATGCTATTTCCTATAAGCATGTTAATTTTTGTGGAATGCATAGACCTTGTGGAATTAATCAAATCAAGAAGAATATTGTATCCATCATAGGAATGAAAAAACTAGAAAATGGTCTAGGGCTCTAGATGATCTTGGAGAAAAGTGTGTGCCCTCTATCCTTTTATTTGTGAACTTTGCCATAGAGTTGGTCATTTTAATTTTCAATGCTCCTCCAATGATAATTCAAACCCCATGAGTGCTGCAAATTTGTATTGTGATGATGGAATTATTCCTAATCAGCATGATGAACTTACTTTATTTTTGAAGTGTGAAGAGTTATCAAGAAAAATTTCTTTGTTAGATATTAACGATCTTGATATTGATGATGTCCTGCATGGGTGTCTTTCTTATTGCATTAATAATTGCCATACAAATACTTACATACAAAATATTTTAGAAGATGACACTTTGCCAAAATATGATAGGACCGCTGTGTGTTTTGAACTTATTAATGAAAAGGAGGAATCCTCCCAAGTTTCTTCTATTGTTTCTGAAAGTAAATCAGGTTATGCGGACATGCCACCCTTCAAGCCTCTTCCTCCTAAAGAAGGGAACGAGGAGAAGGAAAAGAAGAAGAAGAAGGGAACGAAGAAGAAGAAGAAGAAGGAGAATAAAGAGAAAGAGGCAATGGCATATCCCTGCGTGTCTGAGGTAACAATAGGTAACTGTAAGTATGTTGCGCCTAATGATTATTATGATAATGAATCTGAATATGATGATCTTCCTATACCCTTTACCCATATTAGTGATCATGATTTGGATGAGCACACTACCTTTGATATTGAAAATCTCTTTGGTACTGATTATGAAAGTAATGATGATAGCATTATTCATGTCCCTTTAAACGATGATATTGAAAGTTCTAAGCTTGGGGATGTTGTGCTTGAAGATCCTGTATTTGAGACCTCTACTTTTAGTGAAAATGATGATATTACATATTCAGGTTTAGATAATTGCTATAGAGATGTATATGACACATGTTACAATTATCCTTATGAAACTTGTCATAGTTATGATGGGCTTGCCAAAAACCATTCCCTTAGTATGCAACTTGTTTACCATGTTCAAATTCTCAACAATGATCCTGCTCCAATTACTATTAATGAGAAGAGTTTTTCTTATGTCAAAAATAATGACACCCTTATGCATATGAACCATGATAAGAATGTTTTAAGTGATGGTTATATTGTAGATTTCATCAATGATGCTACTGAAAGTTATTACGAGAGAGGGAAACATGGTTATAGGCATCTTAATAATATTCGGTTTCCCCTCTTTATGTTGAGAATCTTGAAGTTACTCGTGTCTTATTTTCTTATGCTTGTCACTTTGTTCTTCATGAATTTATTTGTGTACAAGACTCCTTTTCATAGGAAGAGGGTTAGGCTTAAATTTGTTTCATACTTGCTTTTTGATACTCTCTTTGCTGCGGCTCTCATCCTTATGAGAGCATCATCATTAAAACTGCTGAGGCCATCTTAATGGCTATAAAGAAAGAACTTCTTGGGAGATAACCCATGTGTTATTTTGCTACAGAACTTTGTTTTATATTTATGTCTTGGAAGTTGTTTACTACTGTAGCAACCTCTCCTTATCTTAGTTTTGTGTTTTGTTGTGCCAAGTAAAGCCTCTAATAGAAGGTTGATACTAGATTTGGATTACTGCAGAAACAGATTTCTATCTGTCACGAATCTGGGCATATTTCTGTAGGAAACTCAGACAAATCTGCCAATTTACGTGCGTGATCCTCAGATACGTGCGCAACTTTCATTAGTTTTGAGTTTTCTGATTTGAGCAACGGAAGTACCATTTTAAAATTGTGTTTTGGCTGTTCTCTGCTTTTGGCAGATTTTGTCTCTGTTTTTTTTGCATTGTCTCTTGTGGACTTTATGTGAGGCTTTCTAGACGTGGAGAGCTGTAGCTAATGTTTTATTGAGTTCTTGCAATGTGTCACTACAGGACCAAGGTGGATTCAAGTTTTTTGAGTACTAACCCCTCTAATGAAGTTTATGAGAAGTTTGGTGTGAAGGAAGTTTTCAAGGGTCAAGAGAGGAGGATGATATATGATCAAGAAAAGTGAAAAGTCTAGCTTGGGGATGCCCCCGTGGTTCATCCTGCATATTTCAAGAAGACTCAAGCATCTAAGTTTGGGGATGCCCAAGGCATCCCCTTCATCGACAAAGTATCAGGTTCCTTCTCTTGAAACTATATTTTTATTCATCACATCTTATGTACTTTACTTGGAGCGTCCGTGTGTGCTTTTATTTTTGTTTTGTTATCTTAGTTCTCTGAATAAGTTCATCCTTGTGTGGGAGAGAGACACGCTGGTTTGTATGAACACATGTGTTCTTAGCTCATAATATTCATGGCGAAGTTTCTTCGTTAAATTGTTATATGGTTGGAATTGGGAAATGCTACATGTAGTAATTGGTAAAATGTCTTGGATAATGTGATACTTGGCAATTGTTGTGCTCATGTTTAAGCTCTTGTATCATATACTTTGCACCTATTAGTGAAGAAATACATAGAGCATGCTAAAATTTGGTTTGCATAATTGGTCTCTCTAAGGTCTAGATAATTTCTAGTATTGAGTTTTGAACAACAAGGAAGACGGTGTAGAGTCTTATAATGTTTACAATATGTCTTTTATGTGAGTTTTGCTGCACCGGTTCATCCTTGAGTTTGCTTCAAATAACCTTGCTAGCCTAAACCTTGTATCGAGAGGGAATACTTCTCATGCATCCAAAATCCTTGAGCCAACCACTATGCCATTTGTGTCCACCATACCTACCTACTACATGGTATTTCTCCATTCCAAAGTAAATTGCTTGAGTGCTACCTTTAAACAATTCAAAAGTTATTACCTCTTATTTGTGTCAATGTTTTATAGCTCATGAGGAAGTATGTGGTGTTTATCTTTCAATCTTGTTGGGCAAATTTCACCAATGGACTAGTGGCTCATCCGCTTATCCAATAACTTTGCAAAAAGAGCTGGCAATGGGATTCCATCCCAAATTAATTAACAAAAATAGACACTCCTCCATGGTATGTGATTGTTGGACGGCACCCGAAGGATTCGGTTAGCCATGGCTTGAGAAAGCAAAGGTGGGGAGGAGTGTCATCATAATAAAACTAAAATAAAAAGGCACTACTTCATGGTATGAGATTGTTGGCAGGCACCCGAGGATTCGGTTAGCCATGGTTTGTGAAAGAAAGGTTGGAAGGAGTGGCACACAAAAATAAAATAAAATGGGAGCCGCTCTTTGAAGGTTTGTCTGGCAAGGGGGTTAGAGTATCCGCTACCATTCGTTGACAACAACAAACACCTCTCAAAACTTTATTTTTATGCTCTCTTTATGTTTTCAAAATAAAAGCTCTAGCACAAATATAGCAATCGATGCTTTCCTCTTTGAAGGACCTTTCTTTTACTTTTATTGTTGAGTAAGTTTACCTATCTCTCTCCACCTTAAGAAGCAAACACTTGTGTGAACTGTGCATTGATTCCTACATACTTGCATATTGCACTTGTTATATTACTTTACATTGACACTATCCATGAGATATACATGTTATAAGTTGAAAGCAACCGCTGAAACTTAATCTTCCTTTGTGTTGCTTCAATACCTTTACTTTGATTTATTGCTTTATGAGTTAACTCTTATGCAAGACTTATTGATGCTTGTCTTGAAGTACTATTCATGAAAAGTCTTTGCTTTATGATTCACTTGTTTACTCATGTCATTACCATTGTTTTGATCGCTGCATTCATTACATATGTTTACAAATAGTATGATCAAGGTTATGATGGCATGTCACTTCAGAAATTATCTTTGTTATCGTTTTACCTGCTCGGGACGAGCAATCCTCATATCAAAGCCACCCCCTCCGGTTATCCCAATTCGAGATCACTTTGGGGCCTCGGGTTCCGGACAAAGACATGTGCATACAATTTGTAGATACAATCTAAGCAGAAACTATAGAGCCTAGATCTAAGATGATGCCACTCATCTAGCGACAAGCATTAAACATAACAATATTGCAACAAAAAATACTTCACAAACTTATAGGATATACTGAACATAATGATCAATCCATCAGATCCCAACAAACACAACACCGATTACATCATATGGATCTCAATCATGTAAGGCAACTCATGAGATCATTGTATTGAAGCACATGGGAGAGAGTACCATCTAGCTACAGCCAAGAACCCATAGTCCCTGCGGGAATTACTCACAAACCATCATGGAGTCGAAGTGGAGGCGGTGGAGTCGATGGCGATGGCTCCGGGGGCACTTCCCCGTCCCGGCAGGGCGCCGGAACAGAGACTTATGTCCCCCGAAACTTGGTTTCGGCGATGATGGCGGCTACGGAACTTTTCGTTGATGGAGGGTCTCGTATCTAGGGTTTTCCCGATACGAGGAATAAATAGGCGGAAGGGCGGAGCAAACGAGGTGACGAGGCGCCAGTACATGGGCCAGGCGCGGCCAAGGGTGGGGCCGCGCCTGCCCTATGTACTGCCACATGGCAGCTCTCCTGCGCGTGTCCTTCTGGCTCCGTCTTCGTCCCGAAAAATAAGACTCGGCTTTGTTTCGTCCAATTCCGAGAAACTTTCATGTACAACTTTTCTGAAACACAAAAACAACATAAAACAGGAACTGGCACTGCGGCACTGCGTTAATAGGTTAGTCCCAGAAAATGCTATAAAATGATGCAAAGTGCACATAAAACATAGAGGGATTGGTGTAAAACAAGCATGGAGCATCAAAAATTATAGATACGTTTGCAACGTATCAACATCCCCAAGCTTAACTCCTGCTCGTCCTCGAGTAGGTAAGTGATAACAAACAAATAATTTTTTAAGTGACATGCACCTTCAAAGTTCAAAGGATGACTAAATACAAATAATTTAAGAACAAGTAATAACACATTCATGATTCAATCAATAATAATTTTGGGACCATGCACATAAAACTAAGAATGACAACTATGCTCTCTTAATGGTGCATGAACTTAGAAGATGAAGACTCGACATAAAAGTAGAAGAAAGGCCCTTCGCAGAGGGAAGCAGGGATTACTCATGTGCTAGAGCTTTTTATTTTGAAAGCATGGAAACAATTGTGTCAACGGTAGTAATAATTCATATGGGTTATGCATAAAACTTCCTATAAGTTGCAAGCCTCATGCATCGAATACTAATAGTGCCCGCACCTTGTCCTAATTATCTCGGATTTCCATGGATTATCGTTGCATTACATATGTTTCAACCAAGTGTCACAAAGGGGTACCTCTATGCCACCTGTACAAAGGTCCAAGGAGATAAATCGCATTTGATTTCTCGATTTTGATAGATCTCAACTTAAGGACATCCATACCGGGACAACATAGAAAACAGATAATGGACTCCTCTTTTTAATGCTTTAAGCATTCAACAATAATAATATTCTCATAAGAGATTTTGAGGATTTGAGTGTCCAAGCTGAAACTTCCACCATGATACATGGCTTTGGTTGGCGGCCCAATGTTCTTCTCTAACAATATGCATACTCAAACCATTTCAACTCATGGCAAATCTCCCTTACTTCAGACAAGACGAACATGCATAGCAACTCACATGATATTCAACAAAGGTGTGACAGGTTGATGGCGTCCCCGAAACATGGTTACCGCTCGACAAGCAACTTATAAGAACTAAGATACATAAGTGACATATTCCTTACCACAATAGTTTTTAGGCTACTTTCCCATGAGCTATATATTGCAAAAACAAGGAATAAATTTTTGAAAGGTTTTAAAGGTAGCACACAAGCAATTTACTTTGGAGTGGCGATAAAATACCACATATAGGTAGATATGGTGGACACGATTGGCATTTTGGTTTTTGGGAGTTGGATGCACGAGTAGAGCTTATACTCAGTACAAATTAAGGCTAGCAAAAGAAAGGGGGTGACCGACTAAGAGAGCAATAATGATCATAATCATGCATAGCGACAAAACTTATTAATCAAAGCATATGGTGATATTAAAAATCAAAAACTAAATGATCATCAAGTCAACTCAATTGAAACATCAAAGGAGATCTTTCATTTGCATCACTATTAATATGAGACTTTTTACTCGTATCCAACACCAATTAACTTATTTGAAACAACTCTCGTAGATAATATTCAGTAGATATCAGAGAGATAAATTCACTTGCATATAGAAAACCAACAAGCTCTGAACATAATATGAATGAAAAACTAGAGCTTAAACGCAGTACTCGCAAAAATAGAACGCTCGTTGAACATATGAGTGAAAACTAGAGCGTTCATGCAATTAAAACGGAGCGTGTCTCTCTCCAAAACAAATATGATGGGGTCCAACCACTTGTTACAGAAAACAAAACAAAAGAAAACAAAATAAAGACGCTCCAAGAAAAGCACATAATGCATGAAGCAATAAAAATATAGCGCATTGAAAAATGACCTGGTTCTTTTTACTGATGAAGAGGGGGTGCCCCGGGCATCCCCAAGCTTTGACGCTTGAAACTCTTGGATATTTCTTGGGGTGTCCAGGGGACATCCCCAAGCTTGAGCTCTTGTCCATGCTTCATCTTATTGCATCATTCTTCTCTCCCTACACTTGAAAACTTCCTTCACCCAAAACTCAACATAATTCATTAGCAATATTAGTGTAATCAAAATAAGCAATCCACTTGGTTCTGGTATGACATATGTAAAGCTTATATTAAAACATTAGCTACTGCATAAACTTCTTCGGAAAGCTCCTTCTTTCAAAAGAACTCAAAAAGAAAAATATTAAGAGGCAAATGCACTAATGGCAGAAATCTGTCAAAACAGAACAGCAGTTAAAGATCGATTTTTTGAGACTTCTCCGTCGCTCAGATCGAAAAATGTTGAACTAATGAAAGTTAGATAATAACCTGGGGAATATGCTCGTAAATTTTCAGCTCATGGTGACGTTCTGGTGATTTATGCGAATTTTTCTCGCGACAGTCCAGAAACAGAAACAGAATTGCAAATTCCCCAAATACTACTTTCTTACCATTAGAGGCTACTCTTGGCACAAAAACGAAAATAAAAAAATGATAAGGAGAGGACATTACAGTAGCAATGACTTCCAAGACTCAAAACAGTAAAATAACAGAAATAAAAACATAATGGGTTGTCTCCCAAAAAGCTCTTTCTTTATAGCCATTAAGATAGGCTCAGTAATTTGAGAAGATGCTCACATATGTAATATGAATTGAAGCAAAAGAGAGCATCAAGAAGCAAATATGAAACACATTTAAGTCTTACCCACTTCCTGTGCATGGGAATCTTGTACACAAATAAATTTACAAAGAACAAAGTGACAAGCATGTGAAGGTAAAACAAGAGTAACTTTAAAATTTTCAGCATGTAGAGAGGTGTTTTAGTACCATGTAAATTCCTACAACCATATTTTCCTCTCTCATAATAATTTTCAGTAGCATCATGAATAAACTCAACAATATAACTATCACATAAAGCATGCTTTTCATGATCTTCAAACACATAATTTTTATCAAGCTCAAAAATAGTAGGATTAAAACAATCAAACCCACTTTTAGCAATTTTATAACAAGATGATTGATCATTCTCAAGAGGTATGGGACTACTAGTAGCAATCCTATTTTCAGTAGCATTATAATTTATAGCATCAAGTAACATAGGACCATCATCTAGATCTTTATCATAAACATTTCCAAGCAAAATTCTTTAGTTCCATGCATTTCGAAATTAGGCACAAATAAAGGATTATCATGAGATTTATCAAAATAGCATGGATTATTATAAATAACAGTAGCATAATTATTCTCACAAGTTTTAATCATAGGGAATATTTCAAGAGAATCCTCAGGAACATAACTTCATCCTCCTTTGGTGAGCATGGAGGGCAATCAAATAATGTAAGAGATAAAGAGTTATTCTCATTAGAAGGTTGGCATGGGTAGCTAATCCATTCTTCCTCCTTTTATTCATCACTCTCCTCCTCTTTTTCATCTAATGAGCTTTCAGGTTCAGCAAGTTCTTCCACGGGTTCCTGCAAATTGTGGATACATTCTTGTGCATAATTGAGTCTCTCTTTATAATCAATGATATAACAATTATTGCTGAAATTTTCTGTGCAATAATCAAGGATAGAAGAGACATAATCTTTAAGGTCATGACAAGCAACACAAGTTTCATAATTTTTAGACATGAAGGATTCTATTTCAGAGGCTCCCATAAATAAGAAAAATTGTTCTACTTCTTCGAATCCAAGATGAATATAGTTATTCCAATGATAGTTCGAAATTAAAACTTCTTCACTAAAGCCACATTGGAATTTAAGATGTTTAGTATCCTGTTTAGAGCAACAGTTTATATCATGGCGTTTAAGCAAAATTTTAGCAATTGTATCCAACTTTTTCAACGTGCCCCCATGACTTTGCCCTTATATGATTCTCTATACTTCATAAATAATTCTGCAAGTTCCATAGAGTATAAAGCAGGTCCTTCCATAACAACAGTTTTTAGTTTTTCGATTTTTCAAATTTTTATGGATTTTTAGATATATAGGAAAAATAAAACAAGACAAAAATAAACTAGACAAAACAAAATGAAATAAAAACAGCGAGAGAGGTGGAGTGTACTAGATCTATGCTCCCCGGCAACGACGCCAGAAAATAGTCTTGATGACCCACAAGTATAGGGGATCGCAATAGTCTTCGATGGAAGTAAAACGCAAATTTGTTGATTCGACGCAAGGGGAGCCAAATAATACTTATAAGCCTGACAATGAGTTGTCAATTCAGCTGCACCTGAAAAGCACTAGCAACAGGGTGATGTGAAAGCAGTGGTAATATGATGCGGCGCCAGAAAATGTTGGTACTTACTTTGATGGCGTGTTGACAGGGAAATGTGATGCGCAAAGATACGAGAGCAATAGTAACACAACAGTAGCAGTAGAACGAGGAGATGGCACTGAAAATATCCCATGCAGTTGATTGAAAAGCAATGATGATGAAATAAAGGACCGGGGTTCCCGACGATCTACACTAGTGGTAACTCTCCAGATAACAAGTGTTGGGTGAACAAATTACAGCTGGGCAATTGACAGAATTGAATTTAGCATTAAGACAAAATATCCAGTCTATTAATATCGTAGGCATGTTTTCCATATATAATCATACGTGCTCGCAATGAGAAACTTGCATAACATCTTTTGTCCTACCAGCCGGTTGCGCTGGGCCTCAAGGGAAACTACGGTAATTAAGGTACTCCTTTTAATAGAGCACCGGAGGAAAGCATTAACACTTCGTGAAAACATGTGATCCTCATATCAAAGTCATCCCCTCCGGTTATCCTCATAACAATATTGCAGCAACAAATACTTCACAAACTCATAAGATATACTGAACATAATGATCAATCCATCGGATCCTAACAAACACAACACATCATATGGATCTCAATCATTTAAGGCAACTCATGAGATCATTGTATTGAAGCACATGAGAGAGTACCATCTAGCTACAACCAAGAACCCATAGTCCCTGCGGGAATTACTCACAAACCATCATGGAGTCGAAGTGGAGGTGGAGTCGATGGCGATGGCTCCGGGGGCACTTCCCCGTCGCCAGCTGCGCGGAACAGAGACTTCTGTCCCTCGAAACTTGGTTTCAGCGATGACAGCGGCTACGGAACTTTTCGTGGACGGAGGGTCTCGTCTCTGGGGTTTTCCCGATACGAGGAATAAATTGGTGGAAGGGCGGAGCAAACGAGGTGACGAGGCGCCAGTACATGGGCTAGGCGCGGCCAAGGCCGGGGCCGCGCCGCCCTATGTACGCACGTGCAGCTCTCCCCGCGCATGTCCTTCTCGCCCGTCTTCGTCCGGAAAAATAAGACTCTAGGCTTTGTTTCGTCCAATTCTGAGAAACTTTCATGTATAACTTTTCAAACACAAAAACAGCAGAAACAGGAACTGCAGGGTTAATAGGTTAGTCCCGAAATGCTATAAAATGATGCAAAGTGCACATAAAACATAGAGGAATTGGTGTAAAACAAGCATGGAGCATCAAAAATTATAGATACGTTTGCAACCTATTACCCATGGCCTATCCAACACGCGGCAACGCCGGCGGATTGGACAGGGCAGGCCAACAGAATAGCTAACAATCATCGTGCCAACGCTAGCCGGGAAAGGGATCCGCCCTAAGACACAAGGTGCCCACCGTCGTGACGCAAAGAGCACCGCCAATTAGGCCTAGATCAATCCGGCCGCCCGCCAGCCCAGATTTGGCCCCATTAGACGTGCCACCGCGCTACTAGGCCCACGTCGTTGATGCCATCCAACCGCAGCTCCGTGCCGATCCAACCCATGCCGCCACCAACTAGACCACCATGTGTTAGGTAGACTCCAAGAGCGGCGTCCACCGCACCTCTCTCGCAAGATGTCCCGGTCGAGACCGCACACCGCCGCAAAGGAGCACCCCCACCACAACGCCCATGGACATAGTTGCACCGTAACCGACGCCACCATGCCTTCGATCAAGCCCATCACTTTGTCGGCATCCAAGAACTCGCCTTTGAACGCCGACAAGAACATCCAGCGACCCGCCGAGTAAGATAGGGGATGAACGCAGAGCTGCCTGGGCCGCTAGATCTGGGCCCACCTAGCCCAGATCTAGATCCAGCCGCATTGCATCCCGGAGAGTGCCCCGCCGGTGGTGGACCTGCCCATGCCCGCCTGGCCTGGCACAGGCCCCGCAAGGTCCACATCGGGACCCAATTGGCCCCACCTGCATCGCGCCGCCAGCCTGCCCCCTCCGGTGCCACGCTCCGCCACCTGCCCTGGCCTCGTGTTGCGCCGCCACCACCTTCGCCTAGAACCGCTACCGCCATGCCTTTCCTTACTTCATCGCATGTGCGTCTGCTGACAACACATCAAATGCATGATCTGTTAGAATATGTAGCCGTATACAATTCGTATACATATAGAACTCTTGTAACATACTTTATAGGGATTTCTATTTTCGTGCCCTCAGGTCCTTAGTTGTACTCAGTTTTCCCCAGCTCCTTAGTTTTCCCTCAGTTTTCCCCAAGCCCTTGTTTGAAGCCCGCAGAAGGAGCTCAGACGGGAGGATTCCCGTTTAGTTGACCGTTCCATGCTGACGTGTGGGGCCGCGTCGTGTGGGGCCGCGTCGCGTGGGGTTGGTAGAAAGGGACCGCGTGGGACAGGACGAGACCACGTTTAGTTGTATGTGAGCAGGAGCTGGGTTCTGTCTCTCTCGGCCCAAATTGGCATTTTTAAGAGCACCTTTTCCCCTCTTTCTCTCTGACTTTTTCACCAAATTAGTATCAAATCTAGAGAAGCTTGCACTTCGGTCTTTCTTCAATTATTATTTGTGCCTTTTGGCCCTCGTTGTTTGCCCATTATGGCAGCAAATCTAGTACTCCCTCTAGTCCATATGTATGTAGTTAAATCTAGAAGCAAATCTCCATGGTAATGTACGATAAATTCACACAGTCATAGTAAATCGAGAAAACAAAGTAGGGCCAACAAAATATAGTAGAATAGGGATAGATAAATAGGGATCCCTCTCTGGATAATAAGCTGCATACAGCATCCAACATAGTAACAGGTTCGAGGTTCTTCACAACACCATCATACTAACAACATAACAACAAGGGATCCCTAGCTAACAACAAAATAGAAGCTGCTTTGCAGCAGCAGCACACGTCCAGGACTCCGCCTACCCCACTCTTGCTCCCCTCTCCCTTGATCTTGGGCACCTTGGGCTTGATCGGAGGCATGCGCCCGATGGAGATCTCCACCGGCTGTAAGTTGCGGAGGTGAATGCCGAGCGCCTTGTGCTTGGCGCGGAAGGAGTAGACGTTCACTGTCGCGCCGACCTTGGGGAAGGTCCTTCCGATGTCCTCGGCATGCGTGAGGAGGCAGTTGAAATCGGTGCCGCCGAGTCTCCTAGTGCAGAAGGGGCACCTGTAGACACCCTTGGCGAAGTAGGAGATGTACTGGCCGACCTGCAGCCTCCGCAGCACCTGCCGAGTCTTGGTGTGCTGGTCCTCGTCGTCGCTGCCGACGTCGCTGCCAGACACCTGATCCATATCAAACGGAAACTATGAGTGAATGAGTTGCAACGATGACTAACGTGCATGATAACAAAGTTAGGAAAAACAGAGGCAGCCTCAGTTAGAGTGGACACGATTATATATCTACAGGGACGGGGTTAGCGAACCAAAGCTCATGCACAACAAATTTGTACACAACAATGGTTTGCTGAACCCGCCCTGTAAAATTTTTTGCCCAACGATTCATCATAGGAAAAGAAACAGATTCCAGATATGAATTTGAACACACTCCAGATTATTTGCAAAATTAAACGATTGATATCTTTTGATTCATGCATAAAATAACTGATTGAGATCTCATGATTACTTGCATAAATTAACTGATTGAGATCCTATTATTACTTGCATAAATTAACCGAACGGCCGAACCCCAAATCTTAAACAAAATCAAGAAGGGAGCAAAACAAAATTTAATAAAATGGCGCAAATATTAACCCAATACTCATCCTACCTACAGATCGGCACTAATAGTTACTAGGGGACCAGCAAAAATATGGTTCAAAAAGGAATGGGGAACAAAAAAGGGAGCAAACCGTAGTTACCTCGTTCCATGGGTCGTCCATGCAGGTGTCGTAGGGGTTCGGGGGCGAGATGTACGGCACCTCCTCATAGGGGTCCCATCCCTGCGGGATCTGATCGCCACCTGTCGCAGCCTCCGATGCACCAACGACGGCGACGGCCATTGAGGGGACAGCGTCGAAGAGGGAGGCGTCGCGCTTGGAGCCGACGGCGTCGTGGATGATGGGATTCGCATTCTCCTTGTCCATCTCGCTGGCAGAGGAGAGGAGAGGGTTTTTTGCTTTGGAGAAGGTGATGGGACGTGAGAGGCGACGTTGCGTGAGCGAGTGAGAGTGACAGAGATAGTGCGAGAGGCGTCTATAAATGCGTGGGGTGGTTAATTGCCACTTCTCAAATCACCTAGTAGCTATGAAGATGCATGGCTTTCCACAATAAGCCATTCCCAAAACAGTTTTCCCCAAAACATACTTTGTCTGAATGAGGCCACAATTCTCACACTCATGTATATTTGTATTGCAAATAGTTTGAGGTAGGCCAAGATGGGTTTTATTTTACAAAACACGCATTTTCCATTTTTAAAATCTCATATTTGAATCCCTTAGTCTGTTTTGCCCTTGATTTCTTGATACTACTCAGTTTTGCCCTCTCCCTTCACAAATTCTCACAGTCGTCCAACATTGCCCTGATTGGTTTAGCTCATGTCACGCGGATCGTGCCCGCCGATCGTTGATCGTATGATCTAATGGGCAGGATAACCCCTCTCTCTCTCTCTCATCGGGGCCACTAATCTCTCTCTATGCAAAAAATGATAAACCATCATAATTTGTTGTAGTTCCATGCTACTTTTATGCAAAAAAATGATAATCAATCATCATTTCTTGTACATTTTTTCACGCAAAAAAATATAAACCATGCCAAATTTGTTGTTCGCATTACTTTTCAGAAAAATGATAAAGGAAATATTCTCGGAATTGGACGAAATCAACGCCCAGGGTCCTATTTTACCATGAAGCTTCCAGAGACCGAGGGGAAAGGAAGTGGGACGAGGTGGCCACACACCAGGGCGGCGCGGCCAAGGCCCTGGCCGCGCGGCCTAGTGTGTGGGGCCCCTGCGGCCCCCGACCTACCCTTCCGCCTACAAATAGCCTTCGTCGCGAAACCCCCTGTACCGAGAGCCACGATACGGAAAACATTATTGAGAGGCCGCCGCCGCCAATCCCATCTCGGGGGATTCAGGAGATCGCCTCCGGCACCCTGCCGGAGAGGGGAATCATCACCGGAGGGGCTATACATCATCATGCCCGCCTCCGGATTGATGCGTGAGTAGTTCATCCTTGAACTATGGGTCCATAGCATTAGCTAGATGGTTGTCTTCTCCACATGTGCTATCATTGTTTAGATCTTGTGAGCTGCCTAACATGATCAAGATCATCTATTTGTAATGCTACATGTTGTGTTTGGTGGGATCCGATGAATCTAGAATACTATGTCAAGTTGATTATCAATCTATCATATATGTGTTGTTTATGTTCTTGCATGCTCTCCGTTGCTAGTAGGCTCTGGCCAAGTTGATACTTGTAACTCCAAGAGGGAGTATTTATGCTCGATAGTGGGTTCATGCCTCCATTTAATCTGGGACAGTGACAGAAAGTTCTAAGGTTGTGGATGTGCTGTTGCTACCAGGGATAAAACATCGATGCTTTGTCTAAGGATATTTGTGTTGATTACATTACGCACCATACTTAATGCAATTATCTGTTGTTTACAACTTAATACCGGAAGGGGTTCGGATGATAACCTGAAGGTGGATTATTTAGGCATAGATGCATGTTGGATAGTCTATGTACTTTGTCGTAATGCCCTGATTAAATCTCAGTAATCATCGTGATATGTATTGAATCTTTATTTGTCAATTGCCTACCTGTAATTTGTTCACCAAGCATGTTAGTTATTTTATTGGAGAGACACCACTAGTGAACTGTGGACCCCGGTCCATTCTTTTACATCTGAATACATTCTACGGAAATTATTGTTCTTTGCAAAAAAACACCATCTTCCACTCGATACGCTTAATCATTTGTTTTCAGCAAGCCGGTGAGATTGACAACCTCACTGTTACGTTGGGGCAAAGTACTTTGATTGTGTTATGCAGGTTCCACGTCGGTGTTGCGCCGCACTACATTCCTCCACCAACAACCTTCACGTGCTTCTTGGCTCCTACCGGTTCGATAACCTTGGTTTCTTTCGGAGGAAAACTTGCCGCCGTGCGCATCACACCTTCCTCTTGGGGTTCCCAACGGACGTGTACATCTACGCGCATCATTTCTTTTTCTCGCGCTCGTTGGGCGATCAAGACACGCTGCAAGGGGAGTCTCCACTTCCAATCTCTTTACTTTGTTTCTGTCTTGCTTTACTTTATTTTATTTACTGTCTTGTTTGCTTCATACTAAAAACACAAAAAAATTAGTTACTTTACTTTCTGTCTTATTCACTAGCTCTATATCAAAAACAAACAAAAAATTAGTTACTTGCATTTAGTTTACTTTTGTTATCATGTCTAGCTCTGTACCTGTTACTTCTTCACCTGAGGAATTAGTCTTTACTTTTAAACAAGGGGATGAGGAGAGTTTTAAAGATGCTTGGTCTAGAATTTTTGATGCTTATCGTAAAGCTGAACCTCAAATGACTCTAAGTTTGCTCCTTAGTAATTTTTATTTTGGGCTTATGATTCGCTATAGATATGCCTTAGATACTATAGTGGGAGGAGATTTCCTTCATTGCAACGGTGATCAAGCTTTTAATGCCATAAAAAAATTGGTTGCATCACATAGTTCAGCTAATAACTTTGATTCAGCTCTTATTAGCATTTATAATAGATTAAACACTCTTGAGACAAGTGCATCTTACTTGAAGGAAAATTATGGTTATGTTCGAAACCGTCTTGATGAAGTTTTAGTGAACTCTGAACCCTCAATGTGGAACCCTACTATTAAATTTATTATTGGTGGTGAAACTTTTCATGCCCATTGTGATATTATGTCTGAATTTTGTCTTATGCCTAAGAGTATTTATGAATCTTTACTTTGGGGACTTACTGAAGGAGGAGAAGGAATAACTCTTATTGATAATTCTGTTATAATTCCTAAGGGAATAGCTGAGAGTGTGCATACAACCATTTTTGGAAGAACGGTATCCACTGATTATCTTGTTATTGAATGTGTAGGAACGAGACAAATCACACTTGGAAGATCCCTACTGAAACTATTGGGAGCAATCATAAATACAGGAGAACGCACCCTAAAAATCACACCGGGAGGCCGACATGTATTCCCTAAACCAAAGAGTAAGAAAAAGAGTAAGAAGGGTAGGCGTAAATCCCGAGGTAATGTTGATGCTCCATCTCTTGATGTTACTTGATTTGCACTTTCTGCGCCTAGCTGAAAGGCGTTAAAGAAAAGCACTTCTTGGGAGATAACCCATGTTTTTATTTTACTACTGTATTGTTGAGTCTTGGAAGTTATTACTACTGTAGCAACCTCTCCTTATCATGTTTTTGTGCCAAGTAAAGTTTCTATGTTAAAGTTGATGCTATATTTGATTGTTTACGTAAACAAGATTAAGTTTGTCATTACGACTCGAGAGCTCTCTGTAACAAAATCTAAAATATGAAAATTTACGAGCGTGATCCTCAGATAGGACGCAACTTTCATTAGTTTTGAATTTTTTTTCCGTTTGAGCAAGTTAATTGCCCCTGCCATTCATCTTTATGGACTGTCTCATACTGCATTCTGCCTTTTGCCTCGCATTGCCGCTTGCTATAAAGCTGGAATGAGTTTCTTTTTGTTCCATTAACTTTCAGAAGCTTTGTGCAATGTCCAGAAGTGTTAAGAATGATTGTGTCACCTCTGTATGTGAATTTTTGTTTATGCACTAACCCTCTAATGAGCTGTTTGAAGTTTGGTGTGGAGGAAGCTAAGGGTCAAGAGAAGAGGATGATATACTATGATCAAGGAGAGAGTGAAAGGTCTAAGTTTGGGGATGCCCCGGTGGTTCATCCCTATATTTTAAGAAGACTCAAGCATCTAAGCTTGGGATGCCCAAGGCATCCCCTTCTTCATCGACAACATTATCGGGTCACTTCTAGTGAAACTATATTTCTTATTCCATCACATCTTATGTTCTTCACTTGGAGCGTCTGTGTGCTTTTTATTTCTTGCTTTTTGTTTGAATAAAGTTGGATCCCACCATTCTTATATTGGTGATATTACGCTCTTCGCTTTTTCATATGGAACACTTGTGTTCTTAATTGTGCTTTAATGTCTTGCGAAGGTTGAAATTGCTTCGTTAAATTGCTATTTGGTTGGAATCATAAAATGCTGCATATGGTTTTGAATAACTTGGCAATTGTTTGAGCTCTCATAGATCATGTTTAAGCTCTTGCATCATGTAGTTTAATCTATTAATGAAGAACTACCGTAGAGCTTGTTTAATTTGGTTTGCATGATTGGTCTCTCTAAGTCTAGATATTTTCTCGGGTATAGTGTTTGAACAACATGGAAGACAGTTTGTAATGCTTGCAATATGTTCTTGTGTAAGTTTTGCTCTACCTGTTCATACTTATGTTTGCTTCAACAACCTTGCTAGCCCAAACCTTGTACTGAGTGGAAATGATTCTCGTGCATCCAAACACCTGGCCAAAACCATGCCATTTGTGTCCACCATATTCACCTACTATGTGGTATTTTTCTCATTACTCCAAAGTAAATTACTTGAGTGCTAACTTTAAAATTTCATTACTTTATCTTCTATAGCTCATGGGACAAATAGGCTTAAAAACTATTGTGGTGATGAATATGTAGTTATGTGTCTTAATTTTTATAAGTTGCTTGTTGAGCGGTAACCATGTTTCTGGGGACGCCATCAACTTTTTACGTTTGTTGGATATCATGTGAGATGCTATGCATGTTCGTCTTGTCTGAAGTAGTGGATTTCACGATCAAATGGTTTGAGTATGCATATGTTAGAGAAGAACATTGGGTCGCTAACTAAAGCCATGTATCATGGTGGAAGTTTCAGTTTGGACATACAACCTTAATCTCTTATGAGAATATTATTTGTTGTTGAATGCTTAAGCATTAAAAGAGGAGTCCATTATCTTGTTGTCTATGTTGTCCCGGTATGGATGTCTAAGTTGAGAATAATCAAAAAGCGAGAAATCCAAATGCGAGCTTTCTCCTTAGACCTTTGTACAGGCGGCATAGAGGTACCCCTATGTGACACTTGGTTGAAACATATGTTATGTGATGATAATCCGTGTTTTCCGAGCTGATTAGGACAAGGTGCGAGCACTATTAGTACTCTATGCATGAGACTTGTAACTTGTAGGAGGTATTATGCATAAGACATATGAATTATTACTACCGTTGACAAAATTGTTTCTATGTTTTCAAAACAAAAAGCTCTAGCACAAAAATAGTAATCCATGCTTCCTTCTTGCGAATGGCCAATCTTTTACTTTATGTTGAGTCAATTTACCCACTTCTTTCTATCTTAGAAGCAAACACTTGTGTTAACTGTGTGCATTGATTCTTACATGTTTACTTATTGCACCCGTTATATTACTCTATGTTGACAAATATCCATGAGATATACATGTTACAAGTTGAAAGCAATTGCTGAAACTTAATCATCCTTTTGTGTTGCTTCAATGCATTCTACTAAGAATTTATTGCTTATGAGTTAGCTCTTATGCAAGTCTTATTGATACTTGTTTGAAAGTACTATTCATGAAAAGTTTTGCTATATGATTCATTTGTTTAGTCATTATATTTGTTAGCAATCTTTTGTTCAGATCACTCCATTCATCTCATATGCTTTACAATAATGTTGATCAAGATAATGTTGGTAGCATGTCACTTCAGAAATTATTGTTTTCCTACTCGAGGGCGAGTAGGAACTAAGCTTGGGGATGCTTGATACGTCTCAAACGTATCTATAACTTCTTATGTTCCATGCTACTTTTATGACAATACTTGAATGTTTTATACATACTTTACAGCATTATTATACATTTTACGGCACTTTCCGACACTAACCTATTAACAAGATGCCGAAGGGCCAGTTGTTGTTTTCTCTGCTGTTTTTGGTTTCATAAATCCTAGTAAGGAAATATTTCGGTCTGGACGAAATCACGCCCAGGTCCTATTTTTAATGGCCTCCAGAAGACCAGGAAGGCTGGGCCACGAGGTACACACACTGGGGGCACGGCGCGGGCCCAGACCTGATCACGCGCCCTAGTGTGTGGGCCCCCTGCCGCCCCCTCGACCTACCTTCCGCCATAAATAGCCTTTGTCGCGAATCCCCAGACGAGAGCCAATGATAATTTAAAACATTACCGAGAGGTCGCCGCCAATCCCATCTTGGGGGATTCAGGAGATCTCCGGCACCCTGCCTGAGAGGGGAATCATCACCGGAGGGGCTCTACATCATCATGCCCGCTTCCGGATTGATGCGTGAGTAGTTCATCCTTGGACTGGGTCCATAGCAGTAGCTAGTTGGTTGTCTTCTCCGCATGTGCTATCATTGTTTAGATCTTGTGAGCTGCCTAACATGATCAAGATCATCTATTTGTAATGCTACATGTTGTGTTTGGTGGGATCCGATGAATCTAGAATACTAGTCAAGTTGATTATCAATCTATCATATATGTGTTGTTTATGTTCTTGCATGCTCTCCGCTGCTAGTAGAGGCTCGGGCCAAGTTGATACTTGTAACTCAAAGAGGGAGTATTTGCACGATAGTGGGTTCATGCCTCCATTTAATCTGGGACAATGAAAGTTCCAAGGTTGTGGATGTGCTGTTGCTACTAGGATAAAACATCCATGCTTTGTCTAAGGATATTTGTGTTGATTGTTACGCACCATACTTAATGCAATTATTTGTTGTTTACAACTTAATACTGGAAGGGTTCGGATGATAACCCAGGTGGATTATTTAGGCATAGATGCATGCTGATAGCGTCCATGTACTTTGTCGTAATGCCCTGATTAAATCTCATGGAATCATCATGATATGTATTGAATCTTTATTTGACATGCCCAGCTGTAATTTATTCACCCAGCATGCTAGTTATTTTATTGAGAGACACCACTAGTGAACCTGTGGACCCCCGGTCCATTCTTTTACATCTGAATACATTCTACGGCAATTATTGTTGTTTACTGTTCTTTGAAAACAAACACCATCTTCCACTATACGCTTAATCCTTTGTTTTCAGCAAGCCGGTGAGATCGACAACCTCACTGCTACGTTGGGGCAAAGTACTTTGATTTTGTTGTGCGGGTTCCATGTTACGCTCGGCTCACTGGTGTTGCGCCGCACTACATTTCTCCACCAACAACCTTCACGTACTTCTGGTTCCCATCGTTCGATAACCTTTGGTTTCTTCGAGGGAAAACTCTATTGCCGTGCGCATCACACCTTCCTCTTGGGGTTCCCAACGGATCGGTACATCTACGCGCATCGTCGGTTAGCTTCCAATTCCTCCCAAGATGCTAAAGTTTGGTTTCTTGCATATTTTTCACGCGTAGAAATTATAAATAAACTCTTTTAGACATTATACTTTTCACGTACAAATGATAAACCATTACCGATTTGTTGTAGCCATTACTTTTCACGCAAAAATGATAAACCATCACCGATTTGTTATAGCCATTAATTTTCACGCAAAAACGATAAACCATCACCGATTTGTTATAGCCATTACTTTTAATTGACTCAGATTTAGTATAAAGTTGTACTGAATCCGAGTCAATTAAAAGATAATCGAGGGAGTAATTTTTCACACAAAAAATGATAAACCATCACCGATTTCTTGTAGCCATTACTATTCACGCTAAAAATGATAAACGAAACAATCTATCTATCTTTGTATTTGAAGTTTGGGAGAGTTCACCATCTATTTATGTTAACTTTCGAGGTTTTGACCTGAAAATCAAATGGGTATTATAAAGAGAAATAAAAGTTCAAAAAAATGTAAAAAACAAAACAATCTACCTATCTTTGTATAGAAGATCATCTGTATGATTTTTGAGGTCATTTAGAGAAGGTCGAAAAAACCTAACTTGTTACAAAAGCTGGTTTCAGTGAGACCTAACCAAGTTTGGCATACATGATGCCATACCTATAACAACAAGGAATATCTAAAAGGAAAGTTTCACAAAATTTGAAATTTAGGGTGAAAATGATGCCATACATGATGCTGTTTTTCGAGGTTTTGACCTGAAAATCAATTGGGTATTATAAAGGGAAATAAAAAGTTCAAAAAATGTAAAAATGAAACAATCTATCTATCTATGTATAGAAGATCATCTGTATGAAATTTGAGGTCATTTAGAGAAGGTAGAAAAAATCACCTTGTTAGAAAAGCTGGTTTCAGCGAGACGAAACGGCATGCGCTTAAGCAAAGTGATTTTTTCGAACATCTCCAAATGACCCCAAATTTGCCATACATGATGCCATACGTGTAACAACAAGGAATATCTAAAAAGTGTCAAAAACTTTTGCCGAACCGTATAGCTCTATCAAAAAGAACCTCACCATGGCGCCAGTATAATTTTTAGTTACAAACTTTCGTATTTTACCTAACCTTCAACGTGAAACTTGTTTCAAATTCATTTTGGCGTACAAGAAACAAATCCCACCTTGATTCGAGCACCACAACCTCCAAACGATGCCGATGCCAATATCGGCATGGTCAGAACGGCTATGCTCGCTGCCACTGCTACGTCGGGATGCACCCTCAATCCCGTCCCCTCATTCGATCACTGACACACCAGAGATACCGTCGAGGCCAATGCCGAACGTACATGCTGATGCCAATGCCGAACATGCATGCACGCCGCTGTGGGCACGGCCACGCCGCCCCGCTATGCTGGACGCCACAGACCACCGCGAGGTCTTTCCCTTCGCCACCACACTCTCCTAGCACCCATCTATACACGCCAGAAAGGAGAGACACTAGTTTTCTCTAAATTTCTTGCGTTCGTGTCCGACACGGTCAGTCAAAGTTTTGAGGTCGTCGATGTCCTTGACCATTTCTTCTTCTTTGCATGGTTAAACGCGAATACTTCATATCTATCTAATATGTCTAGTCTCGCCTCATGCAGTTCTTTTTGGACGTCGATCTTATCTCGGCACCCCGCATGCCACCTCCTCTGTGCCATCGCTGTAGAGCTCCGTTTAAAAATCTAATCCTACCCATGTATTGCCCCTTGTATCAGCGTCATGGCCCCACTTGTCATTCGATATACCGAAGCCCCACTCGTTCGCGTTTTGGTCAGGGATACAGCGATGCTTACGGTCAAACAAAGATGGATGGTCCGACGTGTCTTTGCGGGCTCTACGTGGCCCCACTAGTCAGGCAGAAGATAACGGTCAACCGTCGGGCAACCGGCCGTTACATCACGTGTGATGGTTTCAGACAAGGTCTTGGGGAAAACTGAGGAAAACTAAGGGGCTGGGGAAAACTGAGCACAACTAAGGACCCGAGGGCACGGAAATAGAAATCCCTACTTTATACGCCTATATAATGAGAAGATCCCTACCCGGGCGAGGCCGCTGGCATCGGCCTATCGAGTACTCCTTTGATTCTTTCATGGTATCAGACGCCACACCCTGACCTAGGGTTGTTCCGCGCTGCCTTCCGCTTTCGCTCTTTGCCGCCGCCGCACCTCACCGGAAATGGCTTCCGTGTCCGTCGTCAACTCCACGGCCATGGCATCATCTTCTCTTCAAGCTCTCCGTCTCCGCCTGCCTGCCCCCGTGCTGTCTTCACCACCTTGGGCGCCTATCTAGCAGGCAGCCGCCGTCCCAGATTGGCGTGACGCCGCCGCGATCCTCCCCGCACCTTGTCCTGCTAGCCGCCGCAGATGTTGCCCGTCGTCTCGTCCACCATGGGCGATCTTCACCGACGCGCGATTCACCGACGCCATCGCGTATCCATGCGCCAGCAGTCCATGTTCGCATCCACGGCCGGCTACCCACGTTCTCTCCACATGGCACTTACTCCGCTAGCCCTAGGTTTCAGCCCCCAACAGCCGCCAATGTGCGCCGCAGATGTCCCACACCGGTGCACCTCCATATGGTGCTGCCTCTCTAGCTTTCTCCCAAATCAGCAACAAACACAATACGGCGTCGGCTTCTTCCCTCCTCAAGGACTCCCAAGCATTGTCACCATCGCCCCGGCCATTACCATCAAGCTAACCATCAACAATTACTTGTTTTGGTGTGCCCAAGTTGGTCCCCTCCTCCGTTGCACATATGCCTATGGGATACGTTGGAATGATCCTTCACTTTCCCGACCCGCACATTGTTGTTAGTCAGTGCCGGCAGTCTCCATCGCCACAGCCAAACCCGGCGCATCAGCACGGACTCAAGAGACTGTGCTATCCTTTCGGGCTTCATCTCATCGATGATTGAAAGTATCCTGCATGATCATGTTTGTTCCCACCCTCTCGTGAAGCCTAGGAGACTCTTGCTGGTGCTTTCGCCTCCATATATCTCATGTTCTCTGCCATCCTGGGCAGAGATGGCTGACTTGAAGAAGGAGAACAAGACCATCAATGCTTATTTTCATCGGGACAGAAGGCATTCTAACTCGTTGACAAGTATCGGCATGCCTCTTCGTGACGAGACGAGTTTATTCTGGCACCATCCCGCCAGCCTTGGTAATGAGGCGATGCTCTTCGTTCGAGTGGCCAATGCTCACTACTCGATGCTGATTCGTGATCTCTATTCCTAGATCCTGCCACCGAGCAAAAGAATGCGCAACGTCAGATCAAGGATGTGCGGTATCCACTACCCTCGTTTTTGGGGGCTGCTCGGTGGACCTCGCCTCTGGGATCGATCACCTAGGCCGACGCTTGATACGTCTCAAACATATCTATAATTTTTTATTGGATGCTCCATGCTTGTTTTACACCAACTTATATATGTTTTGCTCATACTTCGTTGCATTTTTATGCATTTTCCGGCACTAACCTATTAACAAGATGCCGAAGCGCCAGTTCCTGTTTTCTGCTGTTTTTGGTTTCAGAAATCCTAGACAGGAAATATTCTCGGAATTGGACGAAACAAAAGCCAAAGTCTTAGTTTTTCCCGGAGGCCAAGAGTGAGTCTGGGGAAAAAGAACTGGGAGGCTATGGGTGGCCAGGACCTGCCCTAGGCGCGGCCTGGACCTGGCCCGCGCCTAGGGTGGTCTGGGGCCACCAGGCCTCCACCGATCTCGCCCTCCCGGTTATAAATTCCCTTCGACGAGTAAACCTTAAATATACAAGCCTCCGCCCACGGTGCTCTTCTCAGAAGCCACGTACCTGTCAGCAGAACAGATCCGGGGACGTGTTCTGCTCCAAGACTCCTCATTGATGGGGAATTTCACATTCAGATTTCGACTCCACCATCTCCATCGCTGTTGCTGACTCCCATGATGAGGGGAGGAGTGAGTAGTTATCCCCTGGCCGGTGGCTCGCAACTAGCTATGTGGTTCATTTCTCTCTCCCATGGTGTGATCTTTATGTCCATATGATGAGCTTGTAATCTAGATGTCAGTATGCTAGTCAAGTGAGTTTACTTATGTGATTTCCGGAGACTCCTTGTCCCACGTGTGTAAAGGTGTCAGTGTGTTCACCGTGTGGGTCTCATAGGCTATATTTCACAGAATACTTGTTCACTGAATTAATGATTTGAGTTGGATGTCTCTATAAAATTGTGGTGTGTTAGTACTCCGCTTATGAATGCTCAAAGTGCACAGGTGGCCCATTATTACTGGGCCTACATGATGAATTAGTGTTCGTTATCCAACCGGAGAGTAGTTCAGAGTAGCATAGTGAAGTGCTTATATTTATATTCCTTTATGATAACATTGTTGAGAGTGACCACTAGTGATAGTATGATCTCTAGGCCTTGTTTCCAAACATTAAATCACCGTTTATTTACTATTTTACTGCATGTTTACTTTCTGCCATATTTATTTCAGATTGTTATTACCACTCATATTCATCCATATCACTTGCATTTTACTATCTCTTCGTTGAACTAGTGCACATTATATATACATCTGACAAGTGTATTAGGTGTGTTGGGGACACAAGAGACTTCTTGTATCTTAATTGCAGGGTTACTTGAGAGGGATATCTTTGACCTCTACCTCCATGAGTTCGATAAACCTTTGGGTGACCACTTAAGGGAAACTTGTTATTGTTCTACAAACCCGCACTTGGTACCGATACGTCTCCAACGTATCGATAATTTCTTGTGTTCCAGCTACTTTCACTAGTAGGAAAACCATTATAGGTAGAAACAACAACTGTGGCGCACGAAACTGTCCATGCGCCACAAAATTATTTCTGTGGCGCACCACATTCATGCGCCACAAAAATTTGACCGTTTCTGTGGCGCACCGTCAGCTCCATGCGCCACAGAATGTCGACTTTCTGTGGCGCACTGTGGCTGGTGCGCCACAGAATTTCCATGGGGCCCACGCGGGGTCCAGCACTGCACATGGGCGAAGTGAATTCTGTGGCGCATGGTGGCATGTGCGCCACAGAAGTTCAAAATTCTGTGGCGCATGGTGGCATGTAAGTTCAAAATTCTGTGGCGCATGGTGGCATGTGCGCCACAGAAGTTCAAAATTCTGTGGCGCATGGTGGCATGTGCGCCACAGAATTATTAACTTCTGTGGCGCACCAACAATATGCGCCACAGAATTCTGCAGGATTTTTTCTCCCCACGCAACTCCACCCCCGATCAGCTTTTTTACCTTTGTGAAAATATAAAAGAAATAGATAGAAAATTTTAAAAAATAAAATCCTTCGAGATTCTCATATTCATCTAGCACCACTGAAATTTAACAAACATGGATTTTGACTTTTTTGCAAAATTGCGTGGGAAAATCATCAAACTGGATTTCTGGTTGCATACGAACTCGAAAAAAAACGCACAATATATCAAAATGTTCCCACGAAAATTCTACATCCGAATTCACCTGGGCTTGCCCGGTTGGACAATTTTTAGAATCACCAAATTCGAAAAGAGTAAAAAGTTACGGCCAGTTAAAGTTTTTTTCCTGCAAAATAGAAAAATTGAAAAAAAAATTCTGTGGCGCATCTCTGCCCCATGCGCCACAGAAGTTTGGCCCGAAATTTTGAAAACCGGAGGCGCCAATCTCTTCCTCCACTTCACCTCCACCACCTCTCCTCCACCACTTCTCCTCCACCACTTCTCCTCTCACTTCTCCATCTCCTCACTTCTCCTCCCACCACCACCACCACCTCCTCCCTTCTCCGGCGACCACCACCACCTTCTCCTCCTCCTCCGGCGACCACCACCACCACCTCCTCCGGCGACCACCACCACCTCCTCCTCCGGCGAACAACTCCGGCGACCAACACCACCACCACCTCCGGCCACCACCACCACCTCCTCCTCCGGCCACCACCACCACCACCTCCTCCTCCTCCTCCGGCCACCATCATCATCACCACCACCACCTCCTCCTCCTCCTCCTCCGGCCAACACCACCACCACCACCACCACCACCTCCTCCTCCACCATCTCCTCCACCACCACCACCACCACCACCACCACCACCGGCCGGCCTCCTCCTCCTCCTCCTCCACCCACCACCCACCACCCACCACCACCACCACCTCCTCCACCCACCACCCACCACCCACCCACCACCACCACCACCACCTTCCGGCGAGATTCGAAAAAAATCGGCGAAATTCCGGCGGCCCCAGATCTAGATCTAGATCTAGATCTAGATCTGGCCGCCACTTTTTTTTGAAATTCGAAAAAAAATTCTGTGGCGCATATTGGCATGGTGCGCCACAGAAGTTTGACAGACAATTCTGTGGCGCATATTGGCATGGTGCGCCACAGAAGTTTCAAAATTCTGTGGCGCACGTACATATGCGCCACAGAAGTTTCAATACTAGTCGCGTGGTAACTGTGGCGACCTGGATATGCGCCACAGAATTCGATTTTGGTGCGCCACAGTTAGCCTTTTTTCCACTGATACCTACATGTTTTATGCACATTATATGTCGTATTTACGCATTTTCTTGAACTAACCTATTAACAAGATGCCGAAGAGCCAGTTGCTGTTTTCTTGTTTTTGGTTTCATAAATCCTAGTAACGAAATATTCTTAATTGGACGAAATCACCGCCTAGGGTCCTATTTTTGCACGATGCTTCAAAAGACCGATGTGTCGGCGTAGTCACGAGGTGGCCACACCATAGGGCGGCGCGGCCTGGGCCCTGCCGCGCCGGGCTGTGGTGTGGGGCCCGCGCGCCGACTCCACTCCTTTCCATTCTTAAAGCCTCTCCGCCGCGAAACCCCGCACCGAGAGCCACGATACGGAAAACCTTTCAGAGACGCCGATCCCATCTCGCGGGATTCAGGAGATCGCCTCCGGCACCCTGTCGAGAGGGGATTCATCTCCCGGAGGACTCTTTATCGCCATGATCGCCCCCGGAGTGATGAGTGAGTAGTTCACCCATGGACTATGGGTCCATAGCAGCAGCTAGATGGATGGTCGTCTTTTCCTTGTTGTGCTTCATTGTTGGATCTTGTGGGCAGGTGCCTAACATGATCAAGATCATCTATCTGTAATACTATATGTTGTGTTTGTCGAGATCCGATGGATGAGAATACTGTGTTATGGTGATTATCAATCTATTGTTTAGTGTGTTGTTTATGGATCTTGCATGTCAAGGGTTGTAGGGAGTTCTCAGCTGTTTTTGCTCTTAACCTAAGAGGGAGTATTTATACTGAGAAGTGGGTTCATGCCTCATTGACACCGGACAGATTAAGTTCTGTGTTTGTATGCTGTTGCCACTAGGGATAAAACATTGATTCTATGTTCAAGGACATTTGTAGTTGTTTAATAAGACACACCACATACTTAATGCAATCGTTGCTTTGCAACTTAATATCAATGGGGTTCGATGATAACCGTGTGGACTTTTTAGGCATAGATGCATGGATGGCGGTCTATGTACTATGTCGTAATGCCCAATTAAATCTCACTATATTTATCATATCATGTATAATATGCATTGTTATGCCTTTCTATATTTGTCAATTGCCCGACTGTAATTTGTTTACCCAACATGCTTTATCTTATGGGAGAGACACCTATAGTGAACCAGGGACCGCCCACTTCTTTACATAGCGCATACACCCATCGCATTTGCTTTACCGCTTTTCTTGCAAACAATCATCTTCCACCGGGACACGCTTTAATCCTTTGTTACAAAGCTAGGCCGGCAGATTGACAACCCACTGCTTTCGCTGGGACAGCATTTAAGGTTGTGTTGTGCAAATTTCATCGCGCGCCGGAATCTTCGTGTTGCTACCAGATCACATTGGGCGACCATCAACCTTCAACGCGCTTCTTGGCTCCTCCTGGTCTTGGTTTCTTTCTGGGGGAAAACTTGCCACTGTGCGCATCATACCTTCCTTTGGGGTTCCTTAACGGACGGTATATCTACGCGCATCGCTTGTTTTCCGTATACTGTCGGGAGACTGGAAGACACGCCGCAGGAGTCTCCACTTCTCAATCTCTTTTACTTTGTTTTTGTCTGCATTATTTTATTTACTACTTTGTTTACGCACCTAAACAAAACACAAAAATTAGTTGCTAGTTTTACTTTATTTACCTGCCTTGCTCTCTATATCAAAACACAAAAAAAAATTAGTTACTTGCATTTACTCTTATCTAGTTTGTTTTATTTATCGTTGCTAAATGAATACCCCGAAAATACTAAGTTGTGTGACTTCGCCAAATGCAAATAATAATGATTTCCTATGCACACCTATTGCTCCACCTGCTACTACAGCAGAATTCTTTGAAATTAAACTGCTTTACTAAATCTTGTCATGAGAGATCAATTTTCCGGTGTTAGTTCTGATGATGCCGCCCATCTTAATAATTTTGTTGAACTTTGTGAAATGCAAAAGTATAAGGATATAGATGGTGATATTATTAAATTGAAAGTGTTTCCTTTCTCATTAAGAGGAAGAGCTAAAGTTTGGTTGCTATCTTTGCCTAAGAATAGTATTGATTCAGGGACATGTAAGGATGCATTTATTGGTAGATATTATCCTCCGCTAAAATTATATCTTTGAGAAGTAGCATAATGAATTTCAAACAATTAGATACTGAACATGTTGCTCAAGCATGGGAGAGAATGAAAACTTTGGTAAAGAATTGCCCAACCCATGGACCGACTACTTGGATGATCATCCAAACCTTTCTATGCAGGACTAAATTTTTCTTCGCGGAATTTATTGGATTCAGCTGCTGGAGGTACCTTTATGTCCATCACTTTGGGGCGGCTACAAAACTTCTTGATGATATGATGGTGAATTACTCTCAATGGCACACGGAAAGAGCCCCACAAGGTAAGAGGTGAATTCTGTTGAAGAAACCTCTTCCTTGGAGTGATAAGATTGATGTGATTATGTTCATGCTTGTGAATGGTAGATCTAATGCTTGATCCAAATAATGTTCCTTTAGATTCATTGGTTGCTCAAGAAGAAATAGTTATGAATTTCATTAAAAATAATAATTTCAACAACAATGCTTATAGGAACAACTCGGTAATAACTATAGGCCATATCCTTCTGCTTAATGGTAGTGGTTATGGTAATTCTTATGGGAATTTTTACAATAATTAGTGTACCCCCTGGTCTTGAAGCCATGCTTAAAGAATTTATTAGTACACAAACTGCTTTTAACAAATCTGTTGAGGAAAAGCTTTGATAAAATTGATACTATTGCTTCTAGAGTTGATAGACTTGCCTCCGATGTTAATCTTTTAAAATTGAAAGTTATGCCTAATAATGATATTGATACTAAGATTGTTACTACAGTAAATGCCATCCAAGTTAGAATTAATGAGAATATAAGATTGATGGCTGAATTGCATGCTGGTGGGATAGAGAAGAAAACGAAAAACTAGCTAAAGAGAATAGTGTATAAAGTTTTGACTATTACCACCACTAGTCATTGATCTACATGCTGCTGCACCTCCTACTATCAATGGTAACATATGGTGCTGGCAATGTTTCTACTCCCATGCAAAGCGTACAAAACGTCGAAATTGCTAAAATCAATAAACCGTTTGTGATAAACTCGCTGAAATTTTTCCAACCTTGGGAACAATGATCCCATTGCTGTAGCTCATAATGATTTAGACTTTGATGATTGTCACATTCTGAAGTTATAAAGTTCTTACAAAAACTTGCTAAAAGTCCTAATGCTAGTGCTATAAATTTAGCCTTTACAAAACATATTACAAATGCTCTCATAAAAGCTAGAGAAGAGAAACTAAAACTTGGAACTTCTATTCCTAGAAAGTTAGAAGATGGTTGGGAGCCCATCATTAAAATGAAATTCAATGACTTTGAGTGTAATGCTTTATGTGATCTTGGTGCAAGTATTTTCGTTATGCCTAAAAAGATTTATGATATGCTTGACTTGCCACCATTGAAGAATTGTTATTTGGATGTTAATCTTGCCGATAATGTTAAAAAGAAACCTTTTGGGAGGATTGATAATGTGCACATTACGGTTAACAATAACCTTGTCCCCGTTGATTTTGTTGTCTTGGATATCGAATGCAATGCATCTTGTCCTATTGTATTGGGAAGACCTTTTCTTCGAACCGTTGGTGTCGTTATTGATATGAGGGAAGTAATAATAAATATCAATTTCCTCTCCAAGAAAGGTATGGAACACTTCCTAGAAAGAGAATGTAGTTGCCTTTTGATTCTATTATTAGAACAAGCTATGATACAAGTTGATGCTTTACTCTTTTGATGTTACTTACTGCTTCTGCGCCTAGCTGAAAGGCGTTAAAGAAAAGCGCCTATGGGAGACAACCCATGTTTTTACTACAGTACTTTGTTTTATATTTGAGTCTTGGAAGTTGTTTACTACTGCAGCAACCTCTCTTATCATGTTTTTGTGCCAAGTAAAAGTTTCTATGTCAAAGTTGATGTTATATTTGGGATCGCTGCGAGAAACAGCATTGTTGCCTGTCACACCTAAAGCACAGGTCTTTGTAAAATTCTAAAACGTTAATTACGAGCGTGATCCTCAGATATGTACGCAACTTTTAGTTTTGAGTTTTTCCATTTGAGCAAGTCTGGTGCCATTTTAAAATTGGCTTCACGGACTGTTCTGTTTTTGACAGATTCTGCCTTTATTTCGCATTGCCTCTTTTTGCTATGTTGGATTAATTCTTTTGATCCATTAATGTCCAGTAGCTTTATGCAATGTCCAGAAGTGTAAAGAATGATTGTGCCACCTCTGAACATGTGAATTATTAATTGTGCACTAACCCTCTAATGAGTTTGCTTGAAGTTTGGTGCTAAGGAAGTTTTCAAGGGTCAAGAGAGGAGTATGATATACCATGATCAAGAGGACTCAAGCGTCTTAGCTTGGGGATGCCCCCGTGGTTCACCCCCGCTGCATATTCTAAGAAGACTCAAGTCTAAGTTTGGGGATGCCTCCAAGGCATCCCCTTCTTCATCGACAACATCATCGGGTTCCTCCCCCGAAACTATATTTTTATTCACTACATCTTGTGTTCTTTACTTGGAGCGTCGGTTTGTTTTTGTTTTTTGTTTCTTTTTTGAATAAAATGGATCCTAGCATTCACTTTGTGGGAGAGAGACACGCTCCGCTGTTGCATAAGGACAAATATGTCCTTAGGCTTTACTCATAATGTTCAAGGCGAAGTTTCTTCGTTAATTTGTTATATGGTTGGAATTGGAAAATGCTACATGTAGTAATTCTTAAAATGTCTTGGATAATGTGATACTTGGCAATTGTTGTGCTCATGTTTAAGCTCTTGCATCATATACTTTGCACCCATTAATGAAGAAATACATAGAGCTTGCTAAATTTGATTTGCATATTTGGTTTCTCTATGCAGATAATATCTAGTATTGAGTTTGAACAACAAGGAAGACTATGTAGAGTCTTATAATGTTTACAATATGTCTTTATGTGGAGCTTTGCTGCACCGGTTCATCCTTGAGTTTGCTTCTGCAAATAACCTTGCTAGCCTAAAACCTTGTATTGAGAGGGAATACTTCTCATGCATCCAGAATCCTTGAGCTAACTACTATGCCATTTGTGTCCACCATACCTACCTACTACATGGTATTTCTCCCAGCCATTCCAAAGTAAATTGCTTGAGTGCTACCTTTAAAATTCCATCATTCACCTTTGCAATATATAGCTCATGGGACAAAATAGCCTTAAAACTATCGTAGTATTGAATATGTACTTATGCTCTTTATCTCTTATTAAGTTGCTTGTTGTGCGATAACCATGCTTCGGGGAACGCCATCAATTACTCTTTATTGAATATCATGTGAGTTGCTATGCATGTCCGTCTTGTCCGAAGGATCTATCACCTTAGTGGTTGGAGCATGCATATTGTTGGAGAAGAACATTGGGCCGCTAACTAAAGCCATGAATTATGGTGGAAGTTTCAGTTTGGACATATATCCTCAATCTCATATGAGAATAATAATTTTGCTACATGCATATGCATTAAAGAGGAGTCCATTATCTGTTTTCCATGTTGTCCGGTATGGATGTCTAAGTTGAGAATAATCAAAAGCGAGAAATCCAAATGCAGCTTTCTCCTTAGACCTTTGTACAAGGGCATGGAGGTACCCTTTGTGACACTTGGTTGAAAACATGGCATGCAAAGATCCTGTAGTCCAAGCTAAGACAAGGTGCGGGCATTATTAGTATACTATGCATGAGTTTGCAACTTGTAAGATATAATTTACATAACTCATATGCTTTATTACTACCGTTGACAAAATTGTTTCATATTTTTAAAATAAAAGCTCTAGCACAAATATAAAGCAATCGATGCTTTCCTCTTGAAGGACCATTCTTTTACTTTTATTGTTGAGTCAGTTTACCCATCCTCCCTCCACCTTAAGAAGCAAACACTTGTGTGAACTGTGTATTGATTCCTACATACTTGCATATTGCACTTGTTATATTACTTTATGTTGACAATATCCATGAGATATACATGTTATGAAACCAACCGCTGAAACTTAATCTTCCTTTTGTGTTGTCAACACTTTTACTTTGATTTATTGCTTTATGAGTTAACTCTTATGCAAGACTTATTAATGTTTGTCTTGAAGTACTATTCATGAAAAGTCTTTTGCTTTATGATTCAGTTATTTACTCATGTCATTACCATTGTTTTGATCGCTGCATTCATTACATATGTTTACAAATAGTATAATTTAAGATTATGATGGCATGTCACTTCGGAAATTATCTTTGTTATCATTTTACCTGCTCGGGACGAGGGAACTAAGCTTGGGGATGCCGATACGTCTCCAACGTTCGATAATTTCTTATGTCCCATGCTACTTATCGATGATACCTACATGTTTTATGCACATTATATGTCGTATTTACGCATTTTCTGAACTAACCTATTAACAAGATGCCGAAGAGCAAGTTGCTGTTTTCTGCGTTTTTGGTTTCAAAAATCCTAGTAACGAAATATTCTCTGGTAATTGGACGAAATCACCGCCTATGGTCCTATTTTTGCACGAAGCTTCCAGAAGACCGAAGGCGAGCCAAGTGGGGCCACGAGGTGGCCACACCATAGGCGGCGCGGTCAGCCCCCGGCCGCCCGGCCCGTGGTGTGGGCCCTCGCCGAATTCCGACCTACCCTTCCGCCTACTTAGCCTGGCCGCAAGCTTCCAGAAGACCGAGAGCCACGATACGAAACCTTACCGAGACGCCGCCGCCGCTAATCCCATCTCTGGGGATTCAGGAGATCGCGCACCCGGCCGGAGAGGGGATTCATCTCCGAGGACTCTTCATCGCCATGATCGTCCTCGAGTGATGAGGAAAGTAGTTCACCCCCTGACTATGGGTCCATAGCGCAGCTAGATGGTCGCCTTCCTCCTTGTTGTGCTTCATTGTTGGATCTTGTGAGCTGCCTAACATGATCAAGATCATTTATCTGTAATACTATATATGTTGTGTTTGTCGAGATCCGATGGATAGAGAATACTATGTTATGGTGATTATCAATCTATTGTTTATGTGTTGTTTATGATCTTGCATGCTCGCCGTTATTAGTAGACCAAGTTGATACTTCTAACTCCAAGAGGGAGTATTTATGCTCGATAGTGGGTTCATGCCTTCATTGACACCTGGGACAGTGACAGAAAGTTCTAAGGTTGTGATGTGTTGTTGCCACTAGGGATAAAACACTGATTCTATGTCTAAGGATGTAGTTGTCGATTACATTACGCACCATACTTAATGCAATTGTCTCTGCTTTGCAACTTAATACTGAATGGGGTTCGAATGATAACCCTAAGGTGGACTTTTTAGGCATAGATGCGCTTGATGGCGGTCTATGTACTTTGTCGTAATGCCCAATTAAATCTCACTATATTTATTTCATATCATGTACATGCATTGTTATGCCTTTCTCTATTTGTCAATTGTCTGACTCGTAATTTGTTCACCCAACATGCTTTTATCTTATGGGAGAGACACCTCTAGTGAACTGTGGACCCCGGTCCTATTCTTTACATAGCATACAATCTACCGCAATACTTTCTACTGTTTTTTGCAAACAATCATCTTCCACTCGATACGCTTAATCTTTGTTACAGCTAG
Organism: Lolium multiflorum; assembly: GCA_030979885.1. Lineage (NCBI taxonomy): Eukaryota > Viridiplantae > Streptophyta > Magnoliopsida > Poales > Poaceae > Lolium > Lolium multiflorum. The sequence continues at coordinate 82,831 of JAUUTY010001111.1, forward strand.
CCGGTGAGATTGACAACCCACCGTTTCGTTGGGACAAAGTACTTGGGTTGTGTTGTGCAGTTTCCACGTTGGCCCGGAATCCCTGGTGCTGCGCCGCATCACATTTCGCCACCATCAACCTTCAACGTGCTTCTTGGCTCCTCCTGGTTCATAAACCTTGGTTTCTTTCTGAGGGAAAACTTGCCACCGTGCGCATCATACCTTCCTCTTGGGGTTCCCAACGGATGTGTACATTTTACGCGCATCAAGGCCAACACTGTCTACAGGAACAGAAGCGTGCGTAGACATCAAGCTCTTTGCAGAACCGTCGCAGTATTCTTCATCATGATGTCTTGCCTTCCAGCCCTTTCTGCATGATCTAACAGCTTTGGCAACTTCCGAGTGATCGGCTCTTCTTTTTGTTTCTTCTCTTTTGAGCTATCGGCTTCTAATTATCTTGGCCGACGGCCAAAGTCAAACAACTCCCAAAAGAGCCGATGGTGTCGCATCGGCCTCTACCATAAAACGAGCAAGGGCAAACCTAATTGTCCCTCCAAATAGCAATGTTATTAGTATGAATTCTTTGAACATCATTATTGCTAATGTTATGGAAAAGTCTAAGCTTGGGGAAGCTGGTTTTAATGAGCATGATATTTTTAGTCCCCAGTATTGAGGAGGAAACTTACTTTGATGATACTATGCCTCCAATATATGATGATTACAATGATGATTATGTTATTTTCAGTCCACCTACTATTGAGGAGAAAAGTAATTATGATTACAATATGCCTCCTATATTTTGTTGATAAGAATAATAATGATAGCTATTTTGTTGAATTTGCTCCCACTACAATTAATAAGAATGACTATGCTTATGTGGGGAGTAATTATTTTATGCATGTGGCTCATGATAAGAATGTTTTATGTGATAGTTATATTGTTGAGTTTATTCATGATGCTACTGAAAGTTATTATGAGAGAGGAAAATATGGTTTTAGAAGTTTTCATGGTACTAAAACACCTCTCGTATAGCCGAAAGTTTTGAAGCTACACTTGGTTTATCTTCCTATGCTTGTCACTTTATTCTTTGTGGATTTATTTGTGTACAAGATTTTTTTATTCATAGGAAGTGGGTTAGACTTAAAATTGTTTCTTATTTTGCTTTTTGATGCTTCTTCACTTGATAATACTTGATGCTAGCTCTTTTTCTGCGCCTAGCTGAAAGGCGTTAAATAAAAGCACTCTTGGGAGATAACCCATGTTTATTTCTCTAATTTTTCTTTTTTTGAGTCTTGGAAGTTATTACCTCTGTAATAACCTCTCCCTATCATTTTTATTTCGTTTTTGTGCCAAGAATAGCCTCTAATAGGAAGAAAGTAAGATTTGGGGAAGTTGTTGTCCTGAAAACAGATTCTGTGATGTTACCATAAAAATTCGTAAAAATAGCCAGAGCGGAATTTTGAGCTGTCATTTTTTATGCATATGCCCCAGGTTATTATCTAACTTTCGTTAGTTGACCACTTTTCGAGATAAGCAACAGAGAATTTTCGTAAAAATCGATCTTTACCTGTTGTTCTATTTTGACAGATTTCTGCACTATTTGCATTTGCCTCTTAAATCTCTTTCTTTTTGAGTTCTTTTGATCAAAGAGCTTTTTGAAGAGTTGCTACAGTAGCTAATGCTTTAATAGATGTTTGATATATGTTAGTACTGAACCCAAGTGAATTTGTTTATTTTGATTGTACTAGTGTTGCTAATAAAGAATTGTTTGAAGTTTTGTATGAAGGAAGTTTCAAGTGTAGGGAGAGAAGAATGATGTGAGGAGATGAAGGATGGACTCAAGCTTGGGGATGCCCCTGCACCCCAAGACATATTCAAGAGGTACAAGCGTCAAAGCTTGGGATGCCCAAGGCATCCCTTCTTCATCAACAAAGCAACCGATCATCTTTCTATACGATATATTTTTATTGCTTCATATACTATGTGTTGTTCTTGGAGCGTCTTTATTTTTTTTGTTTAGTTTTGTTTTGTTTGCTGTAGCATATGGTTGGATCCTAGCATTCTTGTGGGAGAGAGACACGCTCCGTTTTAATTGCATAGAACGCTCTAGTTTTCACTCTTATTGTTCTACGAGTGTTCTAGTTTTCTAGTACTGCGTTTAGCTCTTGTTCTTTCACTTGAATTTTGTTCAGAGCTCGTTAGTATTCTTTATTTATGTATGATTAGCCTCTGTCCATATTGTATTTCATTTCCTGAGAGCTATTTCAAATAAATTGATTGGTGTTGGAGACGAGTAAAATGTTTTATGCTTATAGTGATGCAAAAGGAAGCTTGTCTAGACCGTGGCATAGACTTTGGCATGTCATGTTGGATGTTATTCTTGTCATATGCTTAGTATTTATTGTTGTAGCATGATATGTCTCAAATATCTGAGAGTGCATAATGGGCTATTAAAATAATCATGTGTTGTTTCCATCATAAAAGCATAATATTGTGGTATTTTCCTTTGATGCTTTATTGGGTTGACTTGGCACATGCTTACACCATGTTATGACTATAACCAGTCAACTAAAGCCTCTATGATCATTCAGAACTAAGCTTGGGGATGCTGATACGCCTCCAACGTATCGATAATTTCTTATGTTCCATGCTACTTTATTGATGATACCTACATGTTTTATGCACATTATATGTCGTATTTACGCATTTTCTGGAACTAACCTATTAACAAGATGTCAAGAGCCGCTTGTCGTTTTCTCTGCTGCTTTGCTTTCAGAAACTTTGCAACAAAATATTCCTGACTGATGAAATCAACGCCTCAGTGGTCCTATTTTGCCACGAAGCTTCCCGGAAGACGGAAGAGGAGTTGAAGTGGCCACGTAGGCGCCGCCACCAGGGCGGCGGCCTGTGCCCCGGCCGCGCCGACCTGTGGTGTGGGGCCCTCGTGTGGCCCCTCACGTTGCCCTTCCGCCTACTTAAAGCCTCCGTCGCGAAACCCCCAGTACCGAGAGCCACGATACGGAAAACCTTACTGAGACGCCGCCGCCGCCAATCCCATCTCGGGGGATTCAGGCGCTCGCCTCCGGCACCCTGCCGGAGAGGGGATTCATCTCCCGGAGGACTCTTCATCGCCATGATCGCCTCCGGAGTGATGAGTGAGTAGTTCACCCCTGGACTATGGGTCCATAGCAGTAGCTAGATGGTTTTCTCCTTGTTGTGCTTCATTGTTGGATCTTTGTGAGCTGCCTAACATGATCAAGATCATCTATCTCGTAATACTATATGTTGTGTTTGTCGGGATCCGATGGATAGAGTAAATACTATGTTATGGTGATTATCAATCTATTGTTTATGTGTTGTTTATGATCTTTCATGCTCTCCGTTATTAGTAGAGCTGGCCAAGTTGATACTTCTAACTCCAAGAGGGAGTATTTATGCTCAATAGTGGGTTCATGCCTTCATTGATACCTGGGACAGTGACAGAAAGTTCTAAGGTTGTGATGTGCCGTTGCCACTAGGGATAAAACATTGATTCTATGTCTAAGTATGTAGTTGGCGATTACATTACGCACCATATTTAATGCAATGCTTGTAACTTAATACTGAAAGGGGTTCGAACGATAACCGAAGGTGGACCTTTTAGGCATAGATGCAGTTGGATGGCGGTCCATGTACTTTGTCGTAATGCCTGATTAAATCTCATCATATTTATCATATCATGTATATGCATTGTTATGCTTTTCTCTATTTCAATTGCCCGACCGTAATTTGTTCACCCAACAACATGCTTTTTATCTTATGGGAGAGACACCTCTAGTGAACCGTGGACCCCGGTCCTATTCTCTTTTACATAGCATACAATCTACCGCAATACTTGTTTTACTGTTTTGCAAACATCTTCCACACAATACGTTAACTCTTTGTTACGTTAAAGCCGGTGAGATTGACAACCTCACTCTTTCGTTGGGGCAAAGTACTTTGGTTGTGCTGTGCAGGAGGTTCCACGTTGGCGCCGAATCCCGGGTGTTGCGACGCATCACATTTCGCCACCATCAACCTTCAACGTGCTTCTTGGCTCCTCCTGGTTCGATTAAACCTTGGTTTCTTTTCTGAGGGAAAACTTGCTACTGTGCGCATCATACCTTCCTTTTGGGGTTCCCAACGAACGTGTGAGTTACACGCCATCAAGCTCTTTTTCTGGCGCCGTTGCCGGGGAACTGAAGAAAAGTTACACTACAGAGAATTGCCTCCCACGGCAACAGTCTTTTTCGCCGTTGCCGGGGAGATCAAGACACGCCGCAAGGGGAGTCTCTCATCTTCAATCTCTTTACTTTGTTTTTGTTTTGGTTTATTTTATTTACTACTTTGTTTGCTGCACCTAAACAAAAACACAAAAAAATTAGTTGCTAGTTTTACTTTATTTATTGTCTTGCTCTCTATATCAAAAACACAAAAAAATTAGTTACTTGGTATTTACTTTATCTAGTTTGCTTTATTTACCGTTGCTAAGATGAATACCCCTGAAAATACTAAGTTGTGTGACTTCACAAATGCAAATAATAATGACCTATGCACACCTATTGCTCCACCTGCTACTACAGCAGAATTCCTTGAAATTAAACCTGCTTTACTAAATCTTGTCATGAGAGATCAATTTTCCGGCGTTAGCTCTGATGATGCTGCCGCCCATCTTAATAATTTTGTTGAACTATGTGAAATGCAAAAGTATAAGGATGTAGATGGTGATATTGCTACTACAGTGAATGCCATCCAAGTTAGAATTAATGAGAATATAAGATTAATGGCTGAATTGCGTGCTAGGTGGGATAGAGAAGAAAATGAAAAACTAGCTAAAGAGAATAATATAGCTAAAGTTTGGACTATTACCACCATTAGTAATGATAATGATTCACATGTTGCTGCACCTCCTACTATCAATGGTAAAATAATTGGTGTTGGCAATGTTTCTACTCCTATTGCAAAGCGTACAAAACTGCCTGAAATTGCTAAACTGCTGAAACTGCTTGTGATAAAACTGCTGAAATTTTTCCAACCTTGGGAACAATGATCCCATTGCTGTAGCTCATAATGATTTAGACTTTTATGATTGCCACATCTCTCAAGTTATAAAGTTCTTACAAAAACTTGCTAAAAGTCCTAATGCTAGTGCTATAAATTTACCCTTTACAACATATTATAAATGCTCTCATAAAAGCTAGAGAAGAGAAAATAAAACTTGAAACTTCTGTTCCTAGAAAGTTAGAAGATGGTTGGGAACCCATCATTAAAATGAAATTCAATGACTTTGAATGTAATGCTTTATGTGATCTTGGTGCAAGTATTTCTGCTATGCCTAAAAAGATTTATGATATGCTTGACTTGCCACCATTGAAGAATTGTTATTTGGATGTTAACCTTGCCGATAATGTTAAAAAGAAACCTTTGGGAGGATTGATAATGTGCGCATTACGGCTAACAATAACCTTGTCCCCGTTGATTTTGTTGTCTTGGATATCGAATGCAATGCATCTTGTCCTATTGTGTTGGAAAGACCTTTTCTTCGAACCGTTGGTGCTGTTATTGATATGAGGGAAGGTAATATTAAATATCAATTTTCTCTCAAGAAAGGTATGGAACACTTCCCTAGAAAGAGAATGAAGTTGCCTTTGATTCTATTATTAGAACAAATTATGATGTTGATGCTTCTACTCTTGATGTTACTTGATTTGCACTTTCTGCGCCTAGCTGAAAGGCGTTAAAGAAAAGCGCTTATGGGAGACAACCCATGTTTTTACTACAGCAATTTTTTGTTTTGTTGAGTCTTGGAAGTTTTTTACTACTGTAGCAACCTCTCCTTATCATGTTTTTGTGCTAAGTAAAGTTTCTATGTCAAAGTTGATGTTATATTTGGGATCGCTGCGCAGAAACAGCATTGCTGTCTGTCACGAATCTGGGCACAGTTCTCTGTAGAAAATTCGAAAAAATCTTCCAATTTACGAGCGTGATCCTCAGATATGTACGCAACTTCTCATTAGTTTTGAGTTTTTCCATTTGAGCAAGTCTGTTGCCTTTAAAATTCATCTTTACGAACTGTTCTCATTTCGACAGGATTCTGTCTTTTATTTCGCATTGCCTCTTTTGCTATGTTTGATGAATTTCTTTGATCCATTAATGTCCAGTAGCTTTATGCAATGTCCAGAAGTGTAAAGAATGATTGTGCCACCTCTGAACATGTGAATTATTAATTGTGCACTAACCCTCTAATGAGTTTGCTTGAAGTTTGCTGTGAAGGAAGTTTTCAAGGTCAAGAGAGAAGGGTATATACTATGATCAAGTGGAGTGAAAGTTTAAGCTTGGGGATGCCCCCGGGTTCACCCCTGCATATTCTAAGAAGACTCAAGCTTCTATGCTTGGGGATGCCCAAGGCATCCCCTTCTTCATCGACAACATCATCGTGTTCCTCCCCTGAAACTATATTTATTCAACACATCTGTAGTTCTTTACTTGGAGCGTGGGTTTGTTTTTGTTTTTGTTTTTGCTTGAATAATATGGATCCTAGCATTCACTTTGTGGGAGAGAGACACGCTCCGTTGTTGCATATGGACAAATATATCCTTAGGTTCTTAGCTCATAATATTCATGGCGAAGTTTCTCTTCGTTAAATTGTTATATGGTTGGAATTGGAAAATGCTACATGTAGTAACTCTAAAATGTCTTGGATAATGTGATACTTGGCAATTGTTGTGCTCATGTTAAGCTCTTGCATCATATGCTTTGCACCCATTAATGAAGAAATACATAGAGCTTGCTAAAATTTGACTTGCATATTTGGTCTCTCTAAGGTCTAGATAATTTCTAGTATTGAGTTTTAACAACAAGGAAGATGGTGTAGAGTCTTATAATGTTTACAATATGTATTTTATGTGAGTTTTGCTGCACCGGTTCATCCTTGAGTTTGCTTCAAATAACCTCGCTAGCCTAAAAACCTTGTATCGAGAGGGAATACTTCTCATGCATCCAAAATCCTTGAGCCAACTACTATGCCATTTGTGTCCACCATACCTACCTACTACATGGTATTTCTCCGCCATTCCAAAGTAAATTGCTTTTATGCTACCTTTGTAAATTCCATCATTCGCCTCTTTGCAATATATAGCCTGCGGGACAAAATAGCCTTAAAAACTATCGTAGTATTGAATATGTACTTATGCACTTATCTCTTATTAAGTTGCTTGTTGTGCGATAACCATGCTTCTGGGGAACGCCATCAACTATTCTTTGTTGAATATCATGTGAGTTGCTATGCATGTCCGTCTCGTCTTATCTGAAGGATCTATCACCTTAATGATTGGAGCATGCATATTGTTAGAGAAGAACATTGGGCCGCTAACTAAAGCCATGAATAATGGTGGAAGTTTCAGTTTGACATATCCTCAATCTCATATGAGAATAATAATTTTGCTACATGCTTAAGGCATTAAAGAGGAGTCCATTATCTGCTGTCCATGTTGTCCCGGTATGGTGTTTAAGTTGAGAATAATCAAAAGTGAGAAATCCAAAATGCGAGCCTTCTCCTTTGTACAGGCGGCATGGAGGTACCCTTTGTGACACTTGGTTGAAACATGTGCATTGCGAAGATCCGGTAGTCCAAGCTAAGTAGGACAAGGTGCGGGCACTATTAGTATACTATGCATGAGGTTTGCAACTTGTAAGATATAATTTACATAACTCATATGCTTTATTACTACTCGTTGACAAAATTGTTTCATGCTTTCAAACAAAAGCTCTAGCACAAATACAGCAATCGATGCTTTCCTCTTTGAAGGACCATTTTTTTACTTTTATTGTTGAGTCAGTTTACCTATCTCTCTCCACCTTAAGAAGCAAACACTTGTGTGAACTGCATTGATTCCTACATACTTGCATATTGCACTTGTTATATTACTTTATGTTGACAATATCCATGAGATATACATGCTATAAGTTGAAAGCAACCGCTGAAACTTAATCTTCCTTTGTGTTGCTTCAACACCTTTACTTTGATTTATTGCTTTATGAGTTAACTTTTATGCAAGACTTATTGATGCTTCTCTTGAAGTACTATTCATGAAAAGTCTTTGCTTTATGATTCAGTTGTTTACTCATGTCATTACCATTGTTTTGATCGCTGCATTCATTACATATGTTTACAATAGTATGATCAAGATTATGATGGCATGTCACTTCAGAAATTATCTTTGTTATCGCTTTACCTGCTCGGGACGAGCAGAAAACTAAGCTTGGGGATGCTGACACGTCTCCAACGTATCGATAATTTCTTATGTTCCATGCTACTTTATTGATGATACCTACATGTTTTATGCACACATTATATGTCGTATTTACGCATTTTCCGGAACTAACCTATTAACAAGATGCCGAAGAGCCAGTTGCTGTTTTCTGCTTTGCTCTATAAACTTGCAACAAAATATTCTCGAATTGGACGAAATCAACGCCCAGGGTCCTATTTTGCCACGAAGCTTCCGGAAGACCGAAGAGGGGAGTCGGCGGGGCCACGAGGCGTCGTCACCATAGCGGCGGCTCGTGCTCGGCCGCCGACCAGGTGGGTCTCTGTGCAGGCCCCTCACGTTGCTCTTCCGCCTACTTAAAGCCTCTGTCGCGAAAACCCCCAGTATCGAGAGCCACGATACGGAAAACCCATCGAGACGTCGCGAATCCCATCTCTCGGGGATTCAGAGATCATTTCTCCCAGACCTGTCGGGAGAGGGATTCATCTCCCGGAGGACTCTACACCGCCATGGTCGCTCTCCGTAGTGATGAGTGAGTAGTTCACCCCTGGACTATGGGGCCTAACAGTAGCTAGATGGTTGTCTTCTCCTTGTTGTGCTTCATTGTTGGATCTTGTGAGGCTGCCCAACATGATCAAGATCATCTATCCGTAATACTATATGTTGTGTTTGTCGTGATCCGATGGATAGAGAATACTATGTTATGGTGATTATCAATCTATTGTTTATGTGTTGTTTATGATCTTGGATGCTCTCCGTTATTAGTGAGAGGCTCTGGCCAAGTTGATACTTCTAACTCCAAGAGGGAGTATTTATGTCTCGATAGTGGGTTCATGCCTCAATTGAATCTGGGACAGTGCAGAAAGTTCTAAGGTTGTGCATGTGCTGTTGCCACTAGGGATAAACATTGATGCTATGTCTAAGGATGTGGTTGTCGATTACATTACGCACCATACTTAATGCAATTGTTCTGTTGCTTTGCAACTTAATACCTAGTTGGTTCGGATGATAACCTCGAGTGGACTTTTTAGGCATAGATGCAGTAGGATGGCGGTCTATGTACTTTGTCGTAATGCCCGGATTAAATCTCACTATATTTATCATATCATGTATATGCATTGTTATGTCTTTCTCTATTTGTCAATTGCCCGACTGTAATTTGTTCACCCAACATGCTTTATCTTATGGGAGAGACACCTCTAGTGAACTGTGGACCCCGGTCCTATTCTTTACATAGCATACAATCTACTGCAATACTTGTTTTACTGTTTTCTTTGCAAACATCTTCCACACAATACGGTTAATCCTTTGTTACAACAAGCCGGTGAGATTGACAACCTCACTGTTTCGTTGGGGCAAAGTACTTTGGTTGTGTTGTGCAGGTTCCACGTTGGCGCCGGAATCCCTGGTGTTGCGCCGCATCACATTTCGCGACCATCAACCTTCAACGTGCTTCTTGGTTCCTCCTGGTTCGATTAAACCTTGGTTTCTTTCTGAGGGAAAACTTGCTACTGTGCGCATCATACCTTCCTCTTAAGTCTCTATGATCATTTAGTTTTTGACTTGTAATATCACTTTATGCTTTGATTGATAATGTTTTGTCGCTATGCATGATTATGGCTATTATTGCTCTCTTAGTTGGTCGCTCCCAGTCCTTTCACCTGTGCTGAGTATTATCTCTACTCGTGCATCCAAACACCAATAACCAAAGTTTGCCAATTGTGTCCACCATATCTACCACGTAGCATTATTTCTATTCCAAGTAATTCATCATTTTTTATTTATCTTCCAAATTAAATTTTGGCATGAGAAAATTAGTCAGTAAAGAATTTACTTTCTTGTACTTAATAAACTTGATCATTTTGCCTATCTTATGAAGTTTATATGTTTGAAAATTGCGAGTTGAGAGTTAGTAGAACCATGCTTTCATGGGGAACACTTTGAACATTTCACTTATATTTAGTTGATGTCATGTTCATTTGTTTATGGATGCCTAGCGGTGCGAAATAAAATGGAAACTTATAAGTCCATGGAGTTTGTATATGAGTTAGAGAAGCCTGGGCCGCTAATCTAAGTCATGCATCATTCATGGTGGAAATTTACAGCTAAGCCATAGTGAGCATTCTATGAAGCATTTGCAATAAAAAGCTATACCCATAGTAAATAAAAATTGCTGAGATGTTCACTTTTTCAATGTCTTATCATTTTGGCATGGGATTGCTCCTACAAGAGTGCCTCCATATCATCGGGCAAGAGGTACGCCGTTGGCGGTTCTCAATGATACATGTATAGTTATAATGACAAGAACTTATTTGGGACCTAAGTTGAGTAGCATGAGGTTTAGGTACTCATATTCAAGGGGCATGCGATTTTCAACTTGTGATTTGCAAGCATATAGCTCATATTTGATTCATATTAACTTTAACCATTCAAGATGCTTATTATAGGGGCAATGAGATCTGAAAGTTAATAAGTACCATACTTTTTGGAAGGTTTATAAAACTGGTTTATCTTGCTTACTCTGCAAAGATTCTCTCTTTTACTATTATGCTGAGTCTTCATCTTCTGCTTTATGCACCAATTAACAGAGCATAGTTGTCATTATTAGTGCAATGTGCATAGTCCCAAAATTAATATTGATTGATTCATGATTGTGCTATTGCTTGCTCTCAAGTTACTTGTATCTAGTCACCCTCTGAACTTTAAAGGTGTCCTAGCATTTATGTTTTGCTACTTCATAAAGGACATGTTGAGTACCACTTTTATGTTTTCTCTATGCTCATAAACAAACAGTTGCTTTCAATGCACTATTATTCATGATCCTTTGTTTGAGTTACTCTTCATGTTATAACATAGTTGCTAAGTTCTATTGAATTATATCTATCATGCCTATGTTTAGAGTACTTAGATCCTAGCTCACAATGCTTTACATGCTTGATCAAGATTGTGTTGGCTTCATGTCATCTAAAAAATTATTTTGTTATCACTTACCTACTCGAGGACGAGCAGGAGTTAAGCTTGGGGATGCTTGATACGTCTAAAACATATATATAATTTTTTGTGCTCCATGCTTGTTTTACACCAACTTATATATGTTTTGTTTACACTTGGTGGCACTTTTATGCATTTTCCGGCACTAACCTATTGACAAGATGCCACAGTGCCAGTTCCTATTTTCTGCTGTTTTTGTATTTCAGAAAACTTGTACGGGAAATATTCTCGGAATTGGACGAAACAAAAGCCAAAGTTCCTATTTTTCCCGGAGCGAAGACTGAGTCGAGAGCAGCAGACGAGGAGGGCCACAGTGGTGGCTCGCCGACTGTCGTACCCTAGGCGTACTGACCCGCCCGCGCCTAGGGGGTGGTCCGGGGGCCACCAGGCTCCAATCGACCTCGCCTCCTTCCGCCCATAAATTCCATTCGTCGAGAAACTCCTAAGATACAAGGCTCCGCCCACGAAAAGTTCCGTAGCTCCGCCGCCGTCGCAGACAAGATCCGGGGGACAGAAGTCTGCTCGGCACTCCCTCGCGGGACGGGGGAATTGCCCCCGAGCCATCTCCATCGACTCCGCCGCCATCTCCATCGCCATTGCTGACTCCCATGATGGAGGAGAAGTTCTCCCCGGGGGCTGAGGGCTCTACCTGTAGCTATGTCATATCTCTCTCCCATGGTGTGATCTTTATGTGACCATGAGCTTTGTAATATAGATGTCGTTATGCTATTCAAGTGGATTTTACTTATGT